>WOVY01001603.1:0-142500 GCA_013436015.1 Rhipicephalus annulatus
TGTACTTGAGTCACATGTCGCTGCAAACAGCCCACAGCTATCGCTATGTTTCCGAGCTACGTTGTCTGAGAGACTAGACGACAGGCCATAAGTTCTACGACAATGCGTCTTAGAATCCGGTTGATCTCTATCCAATATGCCTGTCAGCCACTTCAGCTGGACAATTTAAATAATTCCTTTACCTGCTCTTTCCGACGAAGGTGTGGCGGCTATGTCCAGTTTAGGTTGTCTCTCTTAACTTTTCCCTTTGTTAGGACAGACCAGTCCGAGTGTAGCGCATTGCAAATGCTTAGCACGAACGTTTTCATGCTTAGTTTATTTGCAGTGTTATCCCATGTATTCAAGTCACATTGATGCATCTATCTGTCAAGAGTGTGAATCTTTCCATTCTCAACAAGTTGTCCGAGCTATGTAACACGTTACAGAAATTTATCTAGTGAAAGTTACCCAGCGGTGATGTCTGGCTATCTATTGGTAACCGCGTGTAAGACTTCGAAGTTTTCTCTGGTGGCATGGGCAGAAAAAAATCTTCTCCCTTGTGAAATCTTCCACGTACGTTATGTTCCTCATATCTCGTTCAGTGGTGACATTATTGATATACTTAATAGACAACACAAGCGAAGACTTTTGTTAGCTAATCAGGCCGCACTCATCTGCAATGTAAACGTGTTCCGAGAGCTCGACATGGAAATAACTGTTTCCTTTTTGAAGTTGATTTAAGACTAATCATTCTGGATGCTCTTTATTGGCTACAATCAATGGTAAAGCCATTTTGTTTTGAGAACGTTGTATCTACGATCGTCATCCGATGTACACGCACTGAAACCTCTGGAACTCAGTTTGATAAAAAGAAAACTCCAATATGAGAATCGCAATCTGAACGTTCGTATTGTTTGAATTACCGCTAGAAAAAAAAACGTTTTTTTTTTCACTTTTTGTTTAGGCATCAGACAACAAAGATAATTCTAACCTACACTCATTACCGTGCAGGCAATTCCAGCTTCGAAGACCAGGCCTGGAAGAAGCACATCAAGAAGCCCCGTAAGTAGAGAACTTTTTCTTTTCTCTGGAATACAGTGAGCGCAATTTCAGAATGTCGTCTTTAATAAAAGAGGGAGAAATGTGTATCTCCTTCGACAGAGTGCAAAATTTCAATTATTGAGCTGGATCAGTTTAATGGTTTAGTCCAAGCAGCATTTTATTCCCCTGTGATTATCGCGGGACACCTAAACGCGTATTTGAATATTCGACCATGTTCAAGTTGGAATAACGTAATTTTTAGTCAAAGCATCGCACGTAAGTCATACAGATCACCGACTTATAAAAGCGCATGACTTTGTCATATACTTTTAAACTAGCTCTTGTTCTGGGAAGAGTATCAGCAAAATATTTAAAATCTAATCATACCGGCCCTCCGGCATCATTTCTTGATTAGGACTGCTTGCCGAGCTGCAGTAGTGTGGTGGCTAAGGCCCTGGGCTGCTTACTCGCAGGTTGCGGGATCGAATCCCGGCTGTGGCGTCTGCATTTTCGGTGTTGGCGAAAATGATGTAGACCCATCTGCTCAGATTTTAGTGCACGTAAAAGAACCCCAAGTAGTCCAAATTTCCGGAGCACTCTACTATAGCGTCTCTCATACTTATACGGTATTTTGGGACGTTAAACCCCCCGTAATATTATTATGACATACGACTACTTATGCTGCCACCTCGGCTTCAGTGAAACCGATTTCGTTGCGTTTGTGTGTTCGAGCACATACCTGGGGCAGGTATACTTATTCCGGGAATTTCGTCCAATAACAGGACACGACAGCAAAAAAAAAGGGGGGGGGAAGTGGAAGGATTACGCCATTTGGGAGACAAAACTGTCTTAGGCGATTAAATACAACCAGGGCAACAGGGAAAATTTCGACCACCTGTGGTTTTTTAACATGTACCCGAATCTGAGCACAAGGATCTGCAACATTTTCACCTCCATCGGGAATGCAGCCACCGTAGCTGGGATTCGATGCCGCGACCTGCGGATCAGCATGCCAAGTACCTTAGCCACTAGACCACCACGGTGGGGCAATTCACACACACTCATGAACTATTTCGCCTCATTGGGTCTTATACTGTGCCCACCTTTACGTAAACTGATATCAAAGTTCCTTGAAGGCAAAGCTTTTTTTCTCAACACCTGATGTTTTTGTTGTTGCAGTTGCCCTGGAAGACATTATTCGTGCTAACCCAATCCTCTCCAGAGAAACCGGTACGTAAAATGCACTTGGTTTTTTTTTTTTTCGCCAGCCGGCAATAGCGAGTGATTTTGTGTAGACCCCATTGCGTTATCTATATGTCACGACAATGTTTTGTCAACAATATTTTCACAGTGCAATATTTTTATTTATCGCACATGAGACCTTTAATTTATTAGGTGCGAAGCGTCTCTCTGCTAAAGCCACGTTATGGTTCCGAGGAAAGCCGAACGTGGGACTCTAGATTCATTTCGAACAAATGGGGCTTTTTATCGTGCACCTACATCTAAGTGCACAGACGTTCAGGGGGCGTTAAATATTTACACGCAACGCTGTCTTATGAATACATGGGATTGGGGCCTAGGTACTTTTGATGGCTCCTTCACATGCATCTTCCTTCCCACTCGAAATAGAATGTGGCCACCCAGAATAGAATCCGTGTCTCCAAGAGACTACTGTTCTTTTGCATTGTTCCTATGCTTGGTGTCAGAATATCTTGAGAAACAGGAGGCAAACAACCTATCATTATCATATACTCATTTTGTTACGCTACCACCTTTGTAAGTACGCATTTAATTTTTTTAGATCATTAACATCTACATCCCTCATCGTGTGAGGAATATACGATTCTAGAATTCACTGAGGATATCTTCAATCATCATGATCATTGAACGTAGAAGTGCAGCAGGTGTTCGATCTCTCGTGGTCATTTCTTTATTACTCATTATGCTACTACGGTTCGCAAGCTTGTCAACTTCTCTTTTTTTACGCACTCTGCAAAACAAAAACCAATCATACACGACACCATCGTCTCTTCTTCATCGCACTCTCGTAAATGCGTGCACGCGCGTGATGAAGGTTGAGCATGTAGACGCAGAGCACGTAATTCGCAACCATATTCTGCAAAGCTTTCACAATGAATGCACACCAACTAGCTCGGTTTTTGTTTGCTTTTTGTACAAAAGGTTGGCAGGGATCACTAGGACTGAACCCGGTCTGCAACGAGACGAAGCAACCCGGTATGTGTGCCGGCTACTTCCCTCGCTACTACTATGACAACGTGACCAAGAGTTGCCAGAGGTTCATCTACGGAGGTTGCCAGGGCAACGGCAACAACTTCGTGACCCTCAAGGAGTGCAAGGAGACATGCTGGGGTGAGTGAGTGGGAGACAGAAAACATGAATTACGAACACAACCCTTACGCACCACCTCATCAACCTGTTTTTATGCTACATTCGTGAGGTAATCACGCGTCGACAGGCAGTAGGCGTGAGGAAACTGACTGGACTTTCTCGCGTCACATGTCTCATGTAAACAACGAGCAGTTTCAAGGGCTTCGGACATCACGTTGTTATTCTTTTGTGTTTTCATGCGTCACAGGAAACTCCTCGGCTGGATAAACATTCGTTGATAGTCCCGAACTCTTTAATCCTTTGATGTTGCCTCTGTGTCCCACATCACTGAGACTCGTTTTCAGAGGTGTGGCTGACGGCATTCAGCGCGCCTGATATGCCCCAATATGTCATCTCCTTCAGGCGCGGTGTCCATTCATGTGTACACTACTATTTTGGCCAGTTCTTTCAAACTGTTGCAAAGGAAGAGCCAAATAGCTCGCGCGAGGGTCAATTGAACCTCCAGCATAGCCAGCGCATGTTCACAAAACCTAACTCAGTGTGATGTATACGTCTGCGGCGCATTACTGGAAGCGGCACCCCAACGGTAAGCAGGTTGTTTAACATGCCGTCTTCCGGGAGGAAAGTCCAAAGTGCCATTTTACTTTGTTCAAAAGGCACAAAACAAAACAAAGAACTAGCGTGCACGGCTTGAGCTTGACATCTGGGTCTTCTTCTGGACAAATCGAATATGAGTGATGGCATAATAAATAAATACTTAATTAGGGGCACGTTGCGATTGTTTACTAAGAGTTGCAAAAACACATATCAACTGTTTTAATTTCTTGTAACATATTTTTCAGCGACATAAAATATTGCGAAGGTATGGCGCGTTTGTGAAAAGTTTGTTTTATTTGCACCAGAACATGATATAGTGGTACTTAAGGAATAGTATGAATAAGAGTGGCTACAACGAGAAATGACAGAACTAATGTTACGCGCATTCAATAAACTGCCACACTGGGGTGCCTGAAATGGGGGCGCTTTAGTCACAGTATGATGTTAAACCGCTTCTTCATTGTTCGCGAGAGCAAGGGTCGGGAATCACACTGCAATTGAAGTTGACGTCTTCGCTGTGTGGTTCACTGAATAGAGACATTGCTTAAGACTGTTCTTACTTCACTCACGCAGCATCCCTGGATCAGCATTCTCTGGAGATGGTTGATACCTTCGAAGCTCCATTCTGGCCCTGTAAGTACCTGGTTTGCTATGAACGTATGTAGTATGGCTGGTTTAGTTCTTTTGAACCTTCACATGTATCTAGGTCTTAGCGCATTACATTGGCCTACCTAGATGCACTGGTGCGTATGTCACCGCATAAGTCCGTTTTCAGGTCTGAAGCGACTTGATTAAGACTACTTTTCTCAAGTAGGTTTTAATAATTTTGAATAGTTTCCCCAAATCAAATTACGCTGTGATTTCTAGTCACTCTTGCAAAATCAAAACGACGCTAAAACTAAACTTAAATAAAGTGTTGTGCATCAGAAAGCTGCCCATATGGTTACAACAAGCGCCATGCCAATAGCCTAATTATAACCCAAATGTTTCCACTGAATTTCCACTACATAAATAACATTTACGATATTGTTGCAAATGAGATGGGTTTATGTAAATGAGTGGTGAGCGTTCGCATAAGAAAAAAATTATTCCGAATCTACATGTTACACTGTAAATGTTGTCGAAAGACGATAGTCTTACGTCTGGAGAGAATGAACAAAGCGTTTATTTGATGTTCTGCGCAAGAAAATCGGTGAATGGTAAGTTGCAGGCGCTGCGTTAGAGTTCCTCGAGCGTGTGGCGGAGGCGAACGAGCGCATCTAGGCGTGTTAGACACAAGTGCCATCTGGCAGTTATCTTCGAAAACGAAGGCATGCGGCCCGCGGAGAAAGATGCGCGCCAGTCTCGGAGTTGATAAGGTGTAGAACGCAAAGCGACGGGCAGGTGCCACCACCGTGACGTCGTGGCAAAGCGTTGGAAACACCTTTTTGAGCATCGCGTTGCACTGTCAGCGCCGCGCGATTAAACGCTGCATTCCTTAGAGTTACTTGTGTGTGCCTCTTCTAGTATAAAGGCAGACATAGAAAACATCGAAGCGTTGTTGTGGCGCCTCAGATATGCGCAATAATTGATTTTTAATTGAAAATTGCACAACTAGGAACGCTAAACCTTGAGCAATATTGGTGAGCGCTGCGGATGGGGTTGGCCGTTTGGTGCCGTTTGAGGTATCGTTAGGGCGGACAAACAGAGAAATGTACAGACAGACAGACAGACAGACAGACAGACAGACAGACAGACAGACAGACAGACAGACAGACAGACAGACAGACCAAAATTTTTGCGTCGAAGGTCCCCAAGAAAGACTACGGTCTTTAAGAAACATAAGTGATCGTCGGGAGCCGTCCATCAGAGACCCCTCGTGCCAGTTCTTTCTCTTCCTCCTTCTTACGCACTCTTTGAAAGTCACGTTGCGTTTTCCCCCGGGGCCAGACGAAGCTCACCGAGCAAGTCAAAGTGAGCCGTTCTTGTAAGGCTTCAACTGTGCAATATTCACAAATCTCAGTTCTCTGTTTCTGAGTGGTCGCTTTCCCAACGATGTAAGTGCCGTCACTCAAGCGTTGGGTGACGTCAAGTGGGCCGCAGTACTTCGAAAAGAGCTTCTGGCAAAGCCCCTTTTTTCGCAAAGGCATCCACAATCAGGCGAGCTCACATTTGGCGAAGGTGACTGGCAGGTGTCTTGCGTCGTAACGGTCTTTCGCACGAGCATAAGAGCAGATAGTTCTGGGCCCAGCAAGTCGAACTCGCTGCAAATAGCAAAGGCCTTCTCACTCCAGGCCAGGCCGAGTGAAGAATAACAGCCCTCTTAAACTGCAGCTGCAATTTTTTACTGCGCTTGTGCTCGTGCCCCGCTACCTCCTGGCTACCCAGCCTTACTGTCTCCATTGTGAAGATGGCAGTGTATTTTGCATATCTTGAGTCATTTCTCCAACGTCCCATGCGTGCAGTGTGATAGCTTCTTACCATATTCGAGCTTTCTATGGGCTGTCAGGTCGGCACCAACTGAAATGTTTTTCTTGGAGTGTTGGTATAATTGCTATCGCAATCAAACCACCGCAGTAAGTCGCGCCTGCACCAGTACATGTCCTTGCCTATATGGTCTGTGTTCATTAGCTGGGCCCATATGTTCGACAAACTGGTACATGTTTCGTGCTTTGACTACGTGGTTTTCGCGTCGCACTCCATCCGACGTTAACAGATGGCGTCACAGTGTTAAGTACTGTAGTGTACAGAGCTGTAACGTGAGTGCCCGAAACATGGAGCGGCCGCTGATGCGGATTCGTCAAGCATCCGATTGAAAGACCAAGGCTGTTGTACGGTGCAAACCGGCTGTGCATTTGTTGTTATGGACTTGTTTCTTGTGATTACATCGCATACAATTCGTTTGAAGAACTTATATCCCATTTTTTGCTCATAACGACCGACGTGGTCGCAAGGCTAGATTTGTTACATTAGACGCATTGCGACTTGTTAACAACCAATGTAACAGCTAAATTCCCTTACAGGTAAAGCGAAATTATTAGAAGTAATAAGTTTTTGGCTTTATTATTATATTATTATTTTTTATTATCTTCAGTCTAAATTCTTTGTAGCAATAAATCTCTGAAATGCAGGTATGCTATGCGGTTTGCCACGTATGTGCATTTTTCCTCTAACTTTTTTTTCAAGAAGTAAGAAATATTTGCCCAACAATATTGAATACTTCTGCTTTAGGGGTAATTACTACTGTGATTGGAAAGCGCATGATGTTTTACTTGTGTGTGCTAAAAATTTCTACATTCGCAAAATTTTCGGACAAGCATTTTTTACCACCAAAAGTTATACTTTGTTCGGTAAACCAATTTTTTTTGAAAAACAAAATTCAAAATTTTTGTACTGGCGCTGATGCCAAGATTCCAAAATATCACAAAAATATCAGTAAAATCGCAAATGGTGACCAGGACCGTATGTTCGATCAAATGTGGTGGACACACCCAACAGTCCTCTTACACACAGGATGAAAGAAAAGAGACAGACATGGCACTAAACTTGCAAATGTTTCAATGAAAAAACGACACGTACTTTTTCAAGGCGAGCGCGAATGCTCATATTCAAAGCTGATTGACTTGTCAACCCGTAAGGCGCCGCTTCGTGCAAGCTCCCTAGTCATTCCTATCCTTCACCCTGCGTGTTAAAGTATTGTTTTATAGTTTTATCGTGTTGCGCATGCCCTGCTTCAAAAGCTCAATTTCAGTGTTCGAAATGCTGACCGTTCATTCACATAGAGTAAAACACCTTATAAAGTACCTAGTATCTTCACACTATACATTTCCCTACTCATGCTGCCAAGAGGATAACAAAACAACAGAAAATAAACAGAATCCCATACGGAATGCTGAACAAGGAGAACTATTTGAGTGGAAATATGTGAGAAAGTTATCGATTTTCACCTGTTTTCGATCAATCTATCGCCTTTGTCGCAACATCACTTTCGGGTTATCTTGCTAACACTATCGTGCCATCTTGCACAGTGTTGTCCTCTTTTCGCATTTACCACTCTCTTATTGTGCTAAGCGCGTTAAGCACCAGTCACGTTAGGTACCCATCTGCAAAACTACAACCACACTACGCACCAATCAACGCATGTCGCCTGTGCTGCAGATCTAATTCAAAACACCAGCCCAAGCACATCACTGACTTGCTCATCCTAAGCCACCGCAGTGAATTTAGGATCAATAGACGTGCTATTTATTTCAGAAACACGACGTGATACTCATGCGGCCATCATCTTTTTCCACAGTCGCGCCACCTGAGGAGTGCACTTACTCGGTCGACGCTGGACCCTGCGAAGCGTACATGCCTCGCTTCTTCTACAACACGCTGACCAAGACTTGCGAACAGTTCATCTACGGAGGGTGCGGAGGAAACGCCAACAACTTCCTCACCTTCGACGCGTGCGAGAAGAAGTGCAAGAAGGTCTTCGGCGTCGTTCCCCGTGCCTAAGAAAAGAAGTGGAGCAACTCTACAATAACGTACTCTCGCTGGTGCGATTCACAATATAAACACAACAACTCATGGTACTGGGTGAAGCAACGCAACAATAAAAGAGTACATGCTGTGAGAGACAGTGAAACAAAAAATGGCAGCGTATTTTCAGGCTTCGCTGCAAAGGACGTCGAAACACGCTGTTTAGAGGCGCTGCCTGGTACCATCTGGCAGTAATGTGAATAAAGGAAGTTTTTCAGAACGCAGTGCCACCAGTAGGTAGCAGCACCGGGTCGAGTGGAAAAGGAAATTACAGCATTCGTGATCGGTTCGCTGCCGAGCACTCTCGGTGGGCTTCGCCAGAGAAACGATCTGATCCACTGGCATCGGTAATGCTTTGGGGGGCTCACGGCAGTTTCATTGAAATAATATACACGAAATAATAAATGCGAAGCATTTCCAACGAAACTTCGGTGGCTCTGAGCGTATCTATCTATCTATCTATCTATCTATCTATCTATCTATCTATCTATCTATCTATCTATCTATCTATCTATCTATCTATCTATCTATCTATCTATCTATCTATCTATCTATCTATCTATCTATCTATCTATCTATCTATCTATATATCTATCTATCTATCTATCCGCCTACGACGTTATTATCTCTAGGCTATATCGTTATGGAACTCTTATCAAAATAGATGTCACAACTCATAGTTGTACGAAAAACATATCTCACTGGTCATATGGAAATCATGACTACCTTCTCATGAACTATATAGTTTACACGCCATGAGTGTGGTGCTCCTACCGCTGTTTCCTCAAATTTTACACAAAATTTGTTATTCTGTGACGCAACTGTATGACGAACATAAAACACTATAGTGGTAATACGGAAATCATGACTGTAATGTGCAACATGATTTCCATGCCTTGCTCATGGTGCGCTTGCGGCCGTTTCGCTAGCGTTATATACACAAAATATGATTGATTGATTGATTGATTGATTGATATGTGGGGTTTAACGTTTCAAAACCACCATGTGATTATGAGAGACACCGTAGTGGAGGGCTCCGGAAATTTCGACCACCTGGGGTTCTTTAACGTGCACCCAAATCTGAGCACACGGGCCTACAATATTTCCGCCTCCATCGCAAATGCAGCCGCCGCAGCCGGGATTTCAACCCGTGACCTGCGGGTCAGCAGCCGAGTACCTTAGTTACTAGACCACCGCAGCGGGGCTACACGATATATGGTAGAGCGTGGCATGGCTGTATGACGAACATAAATGACAAGTGGTAATACTGAAAGCAAGACACCTCTTGTACAACATGTATTTCATTCCATATTCAAGTCCCTCTCCCGGTCAGTTCGCGAGCTTGGTGTACAGCAAAATTAGATTCTGCGTGTCGCGTCTGTATGATAAATACAAGAGCCAGATCGAAAAATTAAAATCAGGAAATAATTGGCATGTACAACAAGATTTACATGCCACTCTCATAATGCACTCACGGCCGTTTCACTACTTTGATATACAACAAGTTCGATATTGCATGACGTGACCACATGACGAGCATTGGTGGCAGGTTGTAACTTAAAAATCGTGACATGCACATCATGTACAACACCATTTATACGCCACACTCATGATGCGTTTGTGGCCATTCCGCTGCCACAACAAGATGTGACGCTGTGGCGATCATAAATGACTGGTCCGAACATGTACATGATGGCACACATGTTATGTACAGCGTGACTTGCTTCTTGCAGCCTCTTCGCATAACAATTATTTCCGGAAACTTTTGGATCTGCCAGATTTATTGACGTGATATATCTACATGACGAGCATGAATGACAAGTAGTAATACGAAACTGATGACATGCATTTCATGTAGAGCATAATGTACATGCAACGCTCATGGTGCACTCGTGGCCGTTTGGCTAGCTGGATATTCACCAATATTGCTGTTGCGTAGAGTGTGCCAAACCCCAGTTATTATATTATTAGGGTGAACTAACGCACTTATCAGGCAATTTAACAACAACGTCGGCCTCAGTGACCAAGTAAATCAGCTGTGATCTGCGACGGGTAACAAATGTGCAAAAATTAAATGAAGGTAGAAAGACAGAATCCCGACAATGAATTGTAAAAAAAATTACATGGCAACTGAGCATTTAAATTACATGTGTTATGCCTCTCACAGCCGCCAGGGTTCTTGCTTATATAGTGTTCATGGTGTGATTCTTTCTATCAGTGTAGTGTACGTGCAGCTCAATGGGCCTCTCATACAATATTTTCAATGGGCTGCTTATAATATCCGTGCAACGCAACCATTTGAAATTGCATAAATCACAGGGCGACCACTAAGCATCGTGAAGAATAGGAGCGTGGGCAGAGTTCATCCATATGGCGAAAAGAAGGACTGGCAGGCGTGCCCGCGTTTTTTAGGCTCGTGGCGGCAGAAAAAGACGTCTTGCTTACTTGGCCTCATGAAAGCCTCAGGATGACTTAAAAGCTCAGAAGTTACTATTCCTTGAACCAATAGGAATTTTACTTCATGTTACATCCTACGCATGTCCCCTGACCTAATGTTACCCAATATCAGTACCATTCAATGAAATAGCAATGAAATACTTTTGTTATTTGGTTTTCGGTTACAAGGGCGGCAGGAATTTATTTTGTATCACAATAGGGCTAATTTCTATTGGTAAGCACTGCCACGTATTTGTAGTTTTTAAGTAATGGAACTCATGCTAGAACACCGATTAAAAGAGAGTGACGAGCGGATAATATACATAGAGCGGTCAAACGGCACTTGCAGATAGGAGTAGTTGCCAGGGAAAGCTAGCTGCCTCTGTTAAATCTGTGCGAAAAGGATGCGTGGATTCGTGTGTCGGTGAACAGTGCATACGGAAAGATCACGCAGACAGGTCCACCGGTAGATGTCGTTCGAAATACACACCGTATAATAAAAGCATTACATAAACGTGACAAAAGAAAAAGAAAGAAATGTTTTGTCTTGGTCAAGCCTGATATCACACTTTTCACAGCACCATTATAAATAGTGCTGTAAAAAGTTTGAAAAGTGTGAAAAGGTGCTGCGAAAAGCCCGTCCGTCCGCCCGCCCGTCCGTCCGTCCATCCGTCCGTCCATCCATTCATCCATCCATCCATCCATCCATCCATCCATCCATCCATCCATCCATCCATCCATCCATCCATCCATCCATCCATCCATCCATCCATCCATCCATCCATCCATCCATCCATCCATCCATCCATCCATCATGGTGCTGGCGTACGCAACGACACATTTCAGTGCATTTGTCTTTTCGTACAAGGTCTGCTGAGCATAACCCTAAGCCTGGCGGGGCACTGGCCATGCGAAAGTAGGGAAGCTAGCAGAAAGCCACAATTGAATGAAAGAAGTGGTGTGGAGCAGTAAGCTAGAAAAGTCTTCAGCTACTTGTATACGAGGACTGTCTGTACAAGATTGAAGAATCAAAGCTGACCCCATTTCCCTAATGAAACTACTTCATTCTTTATCAAAGTTATGTTATCCGTGGTCTCATCATTATTCACCTTGTTATTTTAGACAGAGTGTATTCAAGCTAGGAAATATTGCTATAGGAAGGGCAATACAGCATTCTTTAAGCCAGGACTCCCGAAAATTCTTTATCCGCTCATATTTTCTCCTGTTTTTGTACGTCACTGATATGACTTGGGCAACAGACATCACTGCAGTTTTACCACTCTCAAAATGTATCAAACTGCATGGACTAGCAAGACCATCACAAAAACCGATATATGACGATGAAAACAAGAACGCTTTTTCTCGAAATCTCTGAATCACATTAACAGACCTACATTAGTTGGCAATGCAAGGTGGAGGTCAATAAGACTCACTCGAGAAATACATCTTGCTCTTGAGGCTCACTCATACCCAAACTCAGTAATATTTGATATAGTTGGACTCAAACTTACTAAAGTTTTACTCAAGCGGACTCACACCGGGTTCAGAGTCATGACTCATGAGTGAGCTCACCGACTTATGCCCAACATTGAAGTTAACACGTTCGTTAGGACAGGATTGGTAATATATGAAGTTTAGATAGTCAAGCACCTGCTCCTTATGCCAGAATAGAGTTAAACTATCTTGTCTTTGCAAAAAAAGCACGTTTTTCTTCATTTTTCTTATTAAGACAATGTCTTGGTCATGTCAACGACCTTTAGAGGGCTTTGCTGCAACCTGCGATGACACGCGAGCTGACATCGCTTGCCAGGAAAAAAAAAATAAAAGCTCATGCCTGTTATCGAACTCTGAGCATCATCGCGTCGACATGTTCACATGTCTGACCACCCTCACTATACAGAAATACCGTGTAGTTAGGAAAATTGGAGTGAAAAAGACATTAATAGAGACAAGAATACATTTACCGAGCATCATAGCAATTGAAATTAACGCTGTCAACATATCAAAGAATTAAGCAAGTCATCAAGTTTACTTACAGTATCGTGTTTCGCTGAAACAAAACAAAAATGAGCTCGCGAGCACCGCATGCCTTAGGGGCGAAGCACACTACCAGCAAGCCTCCTGTGTCCACGGTGTCAGTAACAGGGAAATTCATGAATGTGAGACTCGGAAAAAAAGTTTATTGACTATTATTTGATATTGGTTGTGGCAGAACGAAAAAAAAACCTTGAAGCACAAACCATTTATACTAGCCGACGACTTCAACCTACACATTACAGACCTTAGCACCTAGCTCTTCCCTCAACATACACTGTTCGCTATCATGGTACTTACTAAAACCGTTGCTATACTCGAAACATGCAAGCGTATATGAATAAAAAGGTGTAAAATGGGGCAACGGCAATCACATTTGTGACAGAACTGCGCAAAGCACCTACAAATACAAGCCGTTCATTCTAGCTGGCGCGTTCAGCGTCAACGTTAGGACCTCGGGACCTAACATTGTCGTCGACTCTTTATGTCAGTTTATGTCACTCAACTTACATTACATGGTTCAACGCTCGGGCACGGCCACCTGGATCGGGTGCGCGTGCCCGATACAGGCAGAAAATTATAAAACACCTAGATGCCCGAACATTTCATACTAGTCGGGGGGTTCAACGTAGGCCTTATAGACCTCAGCACTTAGCTTCGCGCACTCGTCATCATTAGTTTCGTAGAGATGCGCGTTTTATTGCGATGGCACATATATGGACGCTCTCGGCTGGACTTCGCCGCTGGCGTTGGCGCCGACGTCAACATCGGCGTCGCGGTCACTCAGTGGGTATGTGTACACACACACACACACACACACACACACACACACACACACACACACACACACACACACACACACACACACACACACACATATATATATATATATATATATATATATATATATATATATATATATATATATATTGTTGCGCACATTCACGAAGACAAAGAAGCGTATACGGTGAACGCACTTGTAGCCCAGAGCGAGAAAGGAAGAAGAGAATTAGGAGGATCTTTAACCAGTCGGCCACTTTTGAGCTGCCCCTCACGACCTAATAAACGGCCCCTCTCAACGTCTACCAGTCTTTTTCAAACGTAACAGAGCGGTGGAGTAGCTGGGTAAGCGCTTCAACTACGGAACTATCACTGCCTTAGCTTCGACGAAGCCGTCGACTTGCCAGTCTCTCACCATCTGCCGTAAGTGACTTCGACATGCCCGAAAAAGCAGGTGTTTCGAGGACGGCACCGTCTGGCCCGCTTCCGTACTACCGAGTTCCACCACCCTTCGGAGGAAAAGCCCAAGAAGATGTCGACGCCTGGCTCACCAAGTACAAACGTGTGGGCAAGTCCAACGGTTGGGATGGAGCCGCTATGCTAGTCAACGTAGTGTTCTCTCTGACCGACACCGCACTGGTATAGTACGAGAACCACGAGGACGCACTCACGACGTGGGATTTTTTTTTGTTGTTGTTGAAGAGCTCAGGGCGTGTTTTGGCGACTCGGTTGCTAAAACGAAGCGGGCTGAGCAAACACTGTCGCAACGGGCACAGCTACCAGGTGAGACATGCACCACTTACATTGAAGAAGTGTTAAGGCTGTGCAAGGTGGCCTGTGCTACCATGTCTGAAGAGGACAAAGTTGGGCATCTGCTCAAAGGGATAACAGAGGATGTGTATAATTTCCTAATTGGAAAAGAAAGCCTCAGTTCTGTGTCCAACGTCATTCAGCACTGCCGAACGTTTGAAACGCTCAAGATGCGTCGAATTGCGCCCAAGTTTGGCGACTGGCTAACGTTACGACTGTTGCCAGTGTGGACACGAAACCTGGCCTTAACCTTTTTTCTACCATTCGACAGATTGTTCGTGAGGAACTGTCCCACCGAGAAATGTCGTGTTCGACAGCTGACCATCGCAAATTGTGTCTGCCACGTGAGGCTATGGATGTGCCTCCTTTGACCCCATGGCAACCGACGATGAGCGCGGCAACTACGAAGTACAGCCCAGCCCCACAGTCAAGGATGACAACCAGATTTCCCGCGTCGCGGTATGACCGACGCTCTCAGCGCATGCCTCCTCGACACCCGACGTCTCGGTACGACGTACCTGACCAGTACATACGTTACACAAGAACAAATGATGACGCTCGATTCATCGACGAGTGACCAACGTTTCGACCTCGGCTGGTGTGCTATTCCTGCGGTGTGCCAGGCCACATATCGCGGCTTTGCAACCGTCAGGTGACTCCTCGGTATCACCAACCACCCGACTTTTCACGACCCTTCAAACAGCCTCATGGTGTCTGGCGGCCGGCCCACATACCATTTGATGACAACCATTCGCCCAACAACTTCCACGACCCCTTCTCGGCATCTGACAGTAGTTTAACGCCCCCACCGCGACCCCGTGCTCATCGTTCCCCTTCACCACTGCGTCGCAAAGTGCCCTCTTCGCCACCGGAAAACTAGCCAGCGTGGCCAATGGGGGTGAGGTCGCTGGAAACGTGCTACTGACAGAAATACCTCATGTGTGTATGTTTGAAACCAAAGTGCGTGTTTTGGCGGATTATGTGCCTGTGATGGCCTTGGTAAACACAGGTGTTTCCGTGATGAGTGCTTCCTTTAGAGACGTGTTAGGGCGGAAAGTTGTTTTTACCTGGGATGAAACTTCGACGTTCTGTGGAGCGAGTGGAGAGCCGTTGCGCCCTATTGGTGTCTGTAGTGCTGAAGTATTTTTGGGAGGCCTTATGATAACGACCGAGTTTGCGATTATTCCTCGGTCGACACATGATGTCATTCTCGGCATGGACTTCTTGCGAGAATTTGGTGCCGCTGTAGACTGTCGCACGGGGAAAGTCTTTGTGAGTGGCCAGATGCCGTCAGAACTTCTGGAAACTCCAGCGAATGACCAAACTACGCTGTGTGTCTGTGGCGATACGCTCATACCTGCTTTGTCTACCGTACATGTTCCTGTTGTTTGTCGCGGCGCGGATTCTGACAGCTTTGATGCGAGCGTAAAACCAATGCACGTAAACTGCGTGAAGAAGAATGTGTTGGTTCCCCATTGTGTGGTGTCGATGGATGGCGGACGAACTGGCTTATGGACTGTAAACTGTTCCTCTGAGCCAGTGACACTACCAATGGTTTGAAATTAGCTTCGGTCAGCAAACAACACGCAACCTTATCAGTGGTCGAGCTCACAGACGTGCCGGAAGAACGTGACGGAACTGGTTGTCACTATTTGGACGGGGTCCTTATGGCAACGATAAATAAGTCGCTTAGCTCAACCGAGCGCCGAACTTTAATGAATGTGCTGTTGAAGCACGTTTCGGTATTCGACTTTGCGCAGAAGGGCAAAGTAATCCCTATCCCTCTGTCTCGAACGCGCCATACCATCAACACTGGCGCAGCAAGTTCGATTTGCCAAAAACCATATCGTGTTTCCCCGTCAGAAAGACAAATGATCAACAACCAAGTGCAGGAAATGATGCAAAAGGGAGTGATACAAGAGTCAGCCAGTTCATGTGTAGCACCGGTAATCCTTGTTAAAAAGAAAGATGGATCTTGGAGAATTTGCGTCGACTATCAACGACTGAATGCCGTGACTAAAAAGAACTTATACCCGCTGCCCCGTATAGAGGACGCAATAGGCTGCTTATATTCGGCCTCTTATTTTTCCTCCGTAGACTTACGATCTGGTTATTGGCAAATTCTGATGCACCCAGAGGACAAGGAAAAGACTGCCTTTGTAACGCCTGATGGGCTCTTTGAATTCAACGTGATGCTATTTGGACTGTACAATGCACCGGCAACGTTGGAGAGGTTTATGGACGCCATTCTGCGTGGCTTGAAGTGGAACATCTGCATGTCCTACCTCGACGACGTCATCATCTTTGGCCGCACGTTCAGTGAACACAACTCTCGTCTGGATACTGTTTTGAACTGCATCCGAAACGCTGGCCTAATTTTAAACTCGAAAAAATGCCACTTCGGAGACCGCCAGACGCTTGTGCTCGGGCATCTCGTTGACAAGGATGGCATCCGCCCTGACCCCTAGAAGACAGCAGCAGTTGAGGCGTTCAATGCGCTGCGTTCCTTCGAAGAGCTTCGTAGTTTCCTGGGGCTTTGTTCGTACTTCCGCCGCTTTATTCTAAAGTTCGCCGACGTTGCGTATCCTCTCACATGCCTCTTACGAAAGGACAACTCCTTTGAGTGGACTCCAGAGTGCGATTCTTCATTCCGTCAATTGAAGTTTTTGCTGACGTCACGACCCGTCCTTCGGCACTTCAGTCCTTCTGCTCCGACAGAGCTTCATACGGATGCTAGCGGCATAGGTATTGGAACCGTCCCAGTACAACGTTACGGCGACCGCGAACACGTCATCGCATACGCAAGTTGCTCCCTAAGCAGGCCGGAACAAAACTACACTGTTACGGAACAAGAATGCCTGGCGGTATTATTTGAAATTCAGCGATTCAGGTCTTACCTGTACGGACGCCCACTCACAGTCGTAACCGACCACCACTCGTCGTGTTGACTTGTCAACTTTCGTGACCCTTGTAGCCGCCTTGCGCGCTGGGTACTCCGGCTACAAGAATACAGTTTTACCGTCGCTTACAAGAGTGGTCGTCGACATACTGACGCGGACTGTCTTTCACGTAGGTCACTTAGCACAACGAACTGTCAATCCGATGACCTTGACCAGCTTGTGGCGTCTGTGTCGCCTACGTTCCCGGACTATCCCAGTTTCAGAGCAGAAAAGCGGAAGGACGCTAAACTAGCGCCACTATTCGCCGCTGCATCCGTATTCCACTAGTGCACGCCGTTTCTGTATACGTGATGGACTGTTGTTCAAAAGGAACCTCTCGAGCAGTGGCGCGCGTTTCCTTCTAGTGGTCCCGGAGAGCCTGCGAACAGTTAATATGAGTGTCATGCACGACGACCCTAAATCTGGACATTTAGGTTTGGCGCGGACGCTTCACCGCACTAAAAAGCGCTTTTATTGACCTGGTATGCAGAAGTCCGTTGAGAGTTATGTGGCAAGCTGCATGCAATGTCAGCGTCACAAACGTCCATCTACTGGTCCAGTTCGTCTTCTACAGCCGATGCCTACTCCAAGCGTACCTTTCGAACAAGTGGGGATTGACTTTCTGGGTCCCTTTCCAAAATCAGCTAAGTGCCACAGATGGATAATTGTTTGCGTCGGCTACCACGCACGCTACTGTGAGACG
Organism: Rhipicephalus annulatus; assembly: GCA_013436015.1. NCBI lineage: Eukaryota > Metazoa > Arthropoda > Arachnida > Ixodida > Ixodidae > Rhipicephalus > Rhipicephalus annulatus. The sequence goes on from WOVY01001603.1 coordinate 18,172, forward strand.
GCGGCCGTCCTCTCCGCAACTGCCAGTGAAGTCTCGTCGTTTTTGTTACAGTACGTCATCTTCCGACACGGCCCACCTCGCCTGATTATCAGCGATCGTGGACGACAATTCGCAGCGGATGTCGTGGAGGAGCTACTCCGTTTATGTGAATCCTGCCTGCGTCCCTCGACATCATACCACCCCCAAACTAATGGGCTGACGGAGCGTACCAATCGCACCATTATCAACATGTTGTTGATGTATGTCTCATACGACCACAAGAACTGGGATGACGTACTCCCGTTCACTACTTACGCGTTCAACACCGCGAAACTTGAGATTACAGGCTATAGCCCTTCCTTTTGCTTTATGCACGTTCACCCCGGCACACAATTGACACAATATTACCTTTCTGTGATCACGACAACGTCACTGTCGCTGAGACTCTCTGCCTCGCCGAAGAGGCGCGTCGCATAGCTCGACTACGCACATTGGCATCGCAAGACAAAGCGAAGGCACGCTATAACATTCACCATCGACCAGTGATTATTGCCGTGGTGATCTGGTGTGGTTGTGGACTCCGACGCGCAAGCGCGGGTTATGCCGAAAGTTTTTGGCGACTTACGATGGACCTTTTGTCATTGTCGACAGACTTACAGAGGTCAACTATGTAATAGCTCGTCTCACGGCGAGTGGTTGACTGGCTACCAAAACTCAAGTGGTTCATGTTGCCCGTCTGAAACTGTAACGCCACGACAACTCGACTGACTCGTCCGGCGGCCTTCGTCTGCGCGGAGAGGAATGTTGCACACATGCACGAAGACAAAGAAGCGTATACGGTGAACGCACTTGTCGCCCAGTGCGAGAAACGAAGAAGAGGATCAGGAGGATCTTTAACCAGTCGGCCGCTTCTGAGCTGCCCCTCACGACCTAATAAACGGCCCTTCTCAACGTCTACCAGTCTCTTTCAAACGTAACAATATATATATATATATATATATATATATATATATATATATATATATATATATATATATATATATATATATATATATATATATATATATATATATATATATATATATATATATTGTTACGCACAAGGAGGACCAGGACGTATACGGCTGAAGGGGGCCGTTTATTTTGGTCGCGAAGAGAAGCGCCGGAGCGGCCAATAGGTTGATGATCGCAGTCTCGTCGTCTTTTTTTCTTCCTCCAGCTTGGGGCAGTCAGCATGTTCACCCATCTTCGTTTTCTTCCAAGGCATGCGTAACATTCCTCCCCTCGCAGACGAAGCCCGCCGGGCGAGGTAACCGATTCACCTTGTTGTGTACAACTTCAGTCGAGCGACATGGACTGCTTGGGTTTTAGCGGCTCTTCTACCACTTCTCGTGAGGCGAGCTATTGTGTGACTTCCGTGATTTTGTCGAGAACGACAAACGGTTCGTCGTATGTGGCCAAGAACTTTTGGCATAACCCGCGTCTTCGTACCGGAGTCCACAGCCACACTAAGTCGCCTGGGTGGTAAGTTACAGGCCGGTGGCGGACGTCATAGCGTACCTTCGATTTTTCCTGTGATGCCAAAGTGCGTAGACCAGCAATACGACGCGCTTCTTCTGCAAGGCAGAGGATTTCGGCGACTGAGAGGTTCTCGTGCGCCGAGAATGGCAAAACTGTGTCGAGTGTGTGCCGCGGCGGTCGTGCGTACATCAAGAAAAAGGGGCTATAGCCTGTTGTCTTGTGCTTAGCGGTATTGAACGCGTACGTTATAAATGGTAGCACGTCATCCCAGTTCTTGTGGTCGGATGCCACATACATAGAGAGCATGTTTACAATTGTTCGGTTGGTACGCTCCGTGAGCCCATTTGTTTGCGGATGGTATGGCGACGAGTGACGAAGGCGGGACTCACTCAATCGAAGCAGCTCTTCTACTATGTCTGCCGTAAATTGTCGCCCGCGATCACTGATGATCACCTGAGGTGGGCCATGTCGGAGGATAACGTGCTGCAGCAGGAACACAGAGACGTCGCTGGCAGTTGCGGTTGGTATGGCCGCCGTCTCGCAGTAGCGCGTGAGGTAATCGACACATACAATTATCCAGCGATTGCCCTTAGCCGACTTTGAAAAAGGGCCCATGAGGTCAATGCCCACCTGTTGGAAAGGTGTGCTTGGAGGTGGCAAGGGCTGTAGAAAACCAGCCGGAGCAGTAGACGGGCGTTTGTGGCGTTGACACTGTGTGCAGCTGGCCACATACGCCTCGACTGACTGTCGCATTCCTGGCCAATAAAAGCGTTCCTTAGCACGGTAAAGCGTCCGCGCAGAACCTAAATGTCCGGACGTAGGATCATCATGCATCACACCTAAAATCGCTGTCCGAAGGGTTTCTGGCACTACCAGGAGGAAACGTGCACCAGTGCTGGAAAAGTTCTTCTTATAAGGAGTCCGTTGCGTACACAGAAATGGCATGCCATAGGAGCTGTGCAAAGCGATGATAGCCTGGTGTCCTTTCGCTGTTCATCTTTGAAAGTACTGAGGTCGGGAAACTTCGGTGACAAAGAAGCTACGAGGTGATCGAGGTCATCGGCGTCACACTCTGCAGTGCTCAGTGGCATGCGCGAAAGGCAATCTGCGTCGGCGTGTCGTCGACCACTTTTGTACGAGACTATGAAGTTATACTCTTGGAGCCGAAGTGCCCAGCGCGCTAGACGGCCGCAAGGATCCCGAAGGTTGACGAGCCAACACAATGAGTGGTGGTCGGTGACAACTGTAAAAGGGCGTCCGTATAAGTAAGACCGAAACCGCTGAATCGCAAATACTACCGCGAGGCATTCTTGTTCTGTGACAGTGTAATTCTGTTCGGGCCTACTCAATGAGCGACTTGCGTATGCAATCACGTGCTCGCGGTTACCATAGCGTTGAACTAGGACGGCACCAATTCCTATGCCGCTGGCATCTGTGTGCAGTTCGGTTGGAGCTGATGGGTTGAAGTGTTGAAGAACAGGCCGCGACGTCAGGAGGAACTTCAGTTGACGAAAAGAGGAGTCGCACTGCGGAGTCCACTCGAAGGGAGTATTCTTCCGTAGCAAACATGTCAGCGGATACGCGACATCGGCAAATTTGGGTATAAAGCGGCGAAAATAGGAGCAAAGCCCCAAAAAACTGCGGAGCTCCTTCACAGAGCGCGGCACATTAAATGCTTCAACGGCTGCTGTCTTCTGGGGATCTGGACGGATGCCCTCCTGATCGACTAGGTGCCCGAGAACAAGGGTTTGTCGGTCTCCGAAGTGGCATTTCTTTGAGTTAAGAACAAGGCCAGTGTTTCTTATGCAAGTCAGTACAGTATCCAGACGTGAATTGTGTTTGCTGAAGGTTCGGCCAAAGATGACGACGTCGTCGAGATAGCACATGCAAATGCTCCACTTCAAGCCACGAAGAACAGTGTCCACAAATCGCTCGAACGTCGCCGGCGCGTTGCACAGTCCAAATGGCATCACGTTGAATTCAAAAAGGCCGTCAGGTGCTACAAAGGCTGTCTTTTCTTTATCTTCAGGATGCATGGGAATTTGCCAGTAGCCCGATCTTAAGTCTACAGAGGAAAAGTAAGAGGCCGAATGCAGACAGTCTATGGCATCATCAATACGTGGAAGTGGGTACACGTCTTTTTTTGTTACAGCATTCAATCGGCGATAATCGACGCAAAATCTCCAGGATCCGTCTTTCTTTTTAACGAGAATTACTGGAGCTGCCCATGGACTTACCGACTCTTGAATGATACCGTTTTCAATCATTTCGTTCACCTGCTCATTAATAATCCGCCGCTCGGATGGCGAAACACGGTATGGCTTTTGTCTAATCGGATTGGCCAAACCCGTGTTGATAGTGTGACATGTCCTAGAAGCAGGGATTAGGGGCGCTTTGTCTTTCTGCGCAAAGTCGCATGCAGAGACGTGCTTCGAAAGTACATTGACCAATGTTCGGCGTTCACTTGTGCTCAGCGACTTATTCACCATTGACAGAAGAGCCGTTTCGAAACTGTGACTACGATGCTCTTCCGGCGCATCTCTAAGCTCGGTCACCAGTAAGGCCTCGTGTTGTCCACTCACGACGGCTAACTTTAGACCATCTGGTAACATCACGGGTTCTGTAGAGCAATTGACAGTCCATAAACCAGCGCGTCCACGTCTGATCGACACCACACAATGTGGGATCAAGACATTCTTTTTCATGCAGTTGGTGTACACTGGCTCTACGTTGGCATCAAAGCTGGCGGAATAGCTGTCGCTGCAACCAACAGGTACACGAACGGTTGATAACGATGGTATGATAGTGTCGCCACAGACACACAATGCCGTCTCACCATCCACAGGGTTTTCCAAGAGTGCTGGCGGAACGTGATCATTCAAGACTATTGTCCCTGTGCGGCAGTCGACAGTCGCACCACACTCCCTCAAAAAGTCCATACCCAAAATAACATCATGTGTCGCCTGCGGAATAATCACGAACTCCGTTGGGATAACACGGCCTCCGAGAAATACGTTAGCTTGACACACACCAACAGGACGCGGTGCCTCACCACTCACTCCGCAAAACTTCGCAGCTTGATTCCACCTAAATAATACCTTCCGCCCCAAGGTATCTTTAAAACACGCACTCATGACCGAAATGGTTGCCCCCGTATCCACCAAAGCCATCACAGGCACACCGTCAACAAAAACACGTACTTTGTTCTTGCGCGTCAACACAGGAGGTATTTCTGATATTAGCACGTCTCCGGCGACCTCACCTCTATCGGCCGCGCTTGCTAGTTTTCCTGTGGCAAAGGATACGTGTTGCGGCGCCGTGGTGAAGGAGAACGGGGAACACGAGGCGGTGGAGGCGTCAAGCTCCTGTCAGATGTAGGGGAGTGGTTCCGGAAGCTGCGTGTCCAGTAGTCGTCGCGAGGCAGCAGGTGTGTTGCATTAGGGTCATCGTACGGTCTATCAGACGATCGTGTGAAGTGTTGTGGTGGGCCATAGTACGTTGCTCGCGGTTCATCGCGAAGTCGTTCGGAAGGCCGTGCAAAGTGTGGTGGGTAGCCATACCGTGGGGCTACACGTCGACGGTTGCAAAATCGCGAAATATGTCCTGGTACACCGCAGGAGTAGCAAACTGGGAGAGGTCGAAACTCTCTTTGTTCGTCGATGAATCGAACATCGTCTTCTCTGGCGGAGTGGGTCGGTTCGTTCCGTATATCATAGGGATAGACTGGGCGTAGCGAAGAAGGCGGACGCTGAGGGCGTCGGTCATGGCGAGGAGCTGGCAACCGTGGTGCTCTCCTTGGCTGTGGGGGTGCGCTGTACTCAACAGCTGCTGCACTAACCATCGATTGCCAAGGGGTCGTAGAAGGCGGCGGCGCAGTCACAACCTCACGTGGCACATATACCGAATGTTGGTCGTTTACAGAATGGTGATCAACTGCTGAATGCGTCTGTTCTCTATAGCGAAAAAGTTCTTCGCGAACAATCTCTCGAATCGTCGACGACAGGTCTGGGCAGGTGCTCGTGTCGATGCTGGCAACCGTTGTAACATTTGTGAGCCGGCCGAACTTTGGAGCAATCCTGCGCATTTTCAGCTGTTCGAAAGTTCGGCAATGTCGAATCACGTCGGACACCGAGCTCAGGTGCTCTTTTCCGATTAGACAATTATATACATCTTCGGCTATGCCTTTCAGCAAATGCCCTACTTTGTCGTCTTCTGACATCTGATCATTGACCACCTTGCAGAGCTTCAGCACATCCCCTATATACGTGGTACATGTCTCACCTGGAAGCTGCGCGCATTGAGACAATGTCTGCTCTGCCCGCTTCCTTTTGACGCTCGAGTCGCCGAAACACGCTTTCAGCTCTGCAACAAAAACGTCCCACGTCGTCAGTGTGTCCTCGTGGTTTTCGTACCACACGAGCGCAGTATCCGTAAGGCAAAAGACCGCAATGCTGAGCTGAGCGGCGGCATCCCAGCCGTTGGACCTGCTGACTCGCTTGTACTGGACGAGCCACGCGTCGACATCCTCTCCTAATTTTCCTCCAAAGGTTGGCGGGACTCGGTAGTAGGGCACGGAACCCATTGGAGTTGGCCTTGAAGCGTTAGATGGCTGATCTTGGGCCAATACGATCGGCGCAGGCGGGAGTCCGGCAAGGCGGCGGCTGCGGCGTAGTCCAGGTAGTGAAGCTCCCGTCGTTGGGCTTGTCTTACCCAGCACGCTTCCACCAATCTGTTACGCACAAGGAGGACCAGGACGTATACGGCTGAAGGGGGCCGTTTATTTTGGTCGCGAAGAGAAGCGCCGGAGCGGCCAACAGGTTGATGATCGCAGTCTCGTCGTCTTCTTTCTTCCTCCAGCTTGGGGCAGTCAGCATGTTCACCCATCTTCGTTTTCTTCCAAGGCATGCGTAACAATATATATATATATATATATATATATATATATATATATATATATATATATATATATATATATATATATATATCTATATATATATATATATATATATATATATATATATATATTGTAATGAATCTGAATAACGGACACTCTGCAGGTAATGAAGAAGACAATGATGATCGGTGGCTGTAGTGGTAGCTCGCGCACGCCGCTTGCCATTAGCCCGACCTGCCTGATAAAGCACATTTTGCCAAGCTGCGTCTGAACCTTTCTCGACGTACAACACCTCTATTTTAAGTGGTGAAGGTGCCGGGGTTCCCAGCAACCTGGAACTTCGCAATCGGATGCTACCCTCACCGTTCATCATGACTGCTCCTGACCTTTTTCAAGCTGCCTTACCAACGACAGTCTACTGTACTGACGTGCCTCGGCAACGCGACCCACCAATTTTTCGCGGCAACGACGAACAAGACGTCGAGGACTGGCTCGCCGAGTTCGAAATCGTAAGCGCTTCCAACAAGTGGAACTCCTGCGAACAGCTCACAAACGTGCGCTTTCACCTCGCTGATGTGGCCAGCCTCTGGTTCAAGAACCATGAAGGTGAAATCACCAACTGGTCCGCCTTCAAGACCACCCTCGCCATGGTCTTCGGTAGTCCCGCCGTGCGCCGGCTTCGCGCGGAACAGCGTCTGCGTGTCCGAATCTAGCGCAGGGATGAGACCTTTACAAGTTACATTGAAGATGTCTTGTCTCTTTGCATGCGCGTCGATGAATCTCTAACCGAACGCAACAAAATCAAGCACATCAACCAAAGGAGTTGACGACGATACCTTCCAGATGCTCGTCGCTTGGAATCCACAGACCATCACCGACGTTGTCTAGCTCTGTCAGGAGTACGACGAGTTGCGTAAGCAGCTTTTATCAACGCGCAGGGCCACTGAAGATACGGTTGAAGTTTCGGCCCTCGTGCACGACGTCGCTGCTGATCACACCATTTTACTGCCCCACATCAAACAATTCATTCGTGAAGAAGTTGCACGTCAGCTTTCTCTTGTGGCCGAAGCATCCGAGCCAGTGACCTAGTTAGACCCACGTCTACGCCAGGTCATTGAGACACAGGTCACGCAGGCACTGCCTCCATCGCCATCTGTCCCTACGCCACTGGCCTACGCTGCCGTCGTTGCTAGACCCCCAGCCCCACCTGTCTCTGGCGCATACCGGGGCACCGGGTCCTCCTACCCTACGACGCTGCCTACATACACGTCACCCCATCCTGTTTCGCCCCCTGCACCTTCTGTCGTTAACCCATGGCGCACCTCGGATAATCGATCCATCTGTTTTGCATGCGGTTTCGTGGGACATATAGCACGCTACTGTCGCCGTCGCAACTTTCAGCCTCCAGACCATAGGAATTCTGCAAATTACCAGGCTGCCCAGAATCCCCAGCGACCATCTTCTCCTATCACCAACCCATTGTCCCCACGACGCCCTGTCAATTCTCACTGGTCCTTACCACCCTGTCACTGACCTGTCTCCCCGATGCTTCGGCGCACGAGCCCTGCTCGAGAGGAAAACTGACAGCCGCAGTTCAGGAGGCAATAACTGCGTCGTCGTTGAACTTTCCAAGACCTCCTCTTTGTCCGCCCAACGAAATTGATGTGCTAGTAGAAGGTGTAGCTGTACGTGTAATTGTCGACACAGGCGCCGTCGTTTCTGTAATTAGTGAAAAACTGTGTCGCGATTTGAGAAAAGTAGCAACGCCGCCTACGAATCTTGCTCTGCGTAAGGCCACCTCCCATTTCATCGCGCCGATGGCTCAGCGCACAGCACGCGTCCTTATTCAAGATGTTTGGTACGCCGTCAAATTTGTTGTTCTCCCACGTTCATCTTACGAGGTCATACTAGGATAGGATTTCCTTTCTACCCATCAGGCCCACGGCGACTGCACTCGTGCTGAACTCACGTTGACGAATCCGTGCCTTGATATCAACCAACACCGTCCCTCGAAAGTGTTTGCCGCAGTGGACGTCCGCATCGCGCCATTGTGCGCCGTCCTAGTGCCTGTGTTTTCCCCTGCTGCCACTAACTCGACGCTCCTGTTCCAACCAACTATAGCTAGAGGGCACCACCGAACCATCGTTCTCCCGTTCGCCGTCATCAACTTTTCCAATGGTTCGGCGGTACTTTATGCGTGCAACGTTTGTGCTTGTCCGTACATCCTGCTACGCGGCGAGTGTCTGAGAAGCCTCGAGACCTTAAATTGTACTTTCGAAGACCCGATCTATCCAGACGAGCCATTTCTACCGACTTGTGCCAATACACCCGCAACTGACGCTAATGCACCTATGGATGTATTCCGCAAGTCCATTGATTGCAACCTCACGCCTGGGCAGCAGGAACAGCTGATCAAGCTCCTACAGCGTTTTCGGGCCTCGTTTGACCACAATCAGCCTTCCTTAGGTCGAGCGTTATCTGTTGCTCAACGTATAGACACCAGTCAAGAGACGCCATTACGGCAGCGTCCATATCGTGTGTCAACTACCGAACGCCGTGCCATCAATGAACAGGTTGACGACATGCTGACACGTGGCATAATTGAACCGTCAAGCAGTCCCTGGGCCTCTCCAGTTGTGTTGGTGAAGAAGAAGGACGGGTTTTGCGTGGACTACTGACGTCTCAACCGAATCACGCGCACGGATGTCTATGCACTGCCACGCATTGACGATGCCTTGGACTGCCTACAGGGAGCCGAATTTTTCTCTTCTTTAGATCTGCGCTCCGGATATTTGCAGGTACCCATGACAGAGGCCGATCGCGAAAAAACAGCTTTCATCACGCCCGACGGGCTTTACGAATTCACAGTCATGCCCTTCGGTCTCTGCAACGCGCCAGCTACTTTCGAGCGAATGATTAATTCTATCTTTCGAGGCCTCAAATGGAACGTTTGCCTATGTTGTTTAGATGACATTGTCGTTTTTACAACGGATTTCGCAACCCATTTAACCCGCCTCCAGATAGTCCTCGCGTGTATTTCTGCCGCGGGGCTGCAACTGAATATGAAAAAGTGCCATTTCGCCGCTCGAAAGCTTACGATCCTTGGCCACGTGGTTTCAAAAGACGGCATTCTTGCTGAACCTGCCAAACTTACAGCCGTTTCAGCGTTTCCCAAACCGACCACCATGGAAGAGCTCCGAAGCTTCATAGGCCTTTGCTCTTACTTCCGGTGCTTCGTCAGCAATTTCGCGACGATCATCGCTCCTTTGACCAAGCTCGTTTCCAGCTCTAGAGACCTTTCAGCCTGGTATGCCACCTGTGACGATTTTTTCAATGGACTGAGCCGCCTCCTAACGTCGCCGCCTATTCTACGACACTACGACCCATCGGCACCAACAGAGATCGACACCGACGCTTGTGGTGTCGGGCTAGGCGGTATTCTTGCACAGCAGAAAGACGCCTTCCAAGAGTACGTGGTTGCTTACGCAAGCCGAACTCTTAGCAAAACCGAAATCAACTATTCGGTCACTGAAAAGGATTGCCTCGCCATTATTTGGGTGATAGAGAAATTTCAACCTTACGTGTACGGGCGTCCTTTTGACGTCGTGACTAACCACCACGCCCTCTGCTGGTTGTCGTCACTGAAGGATCCAAGCAGTCGCCTCGCCCGATGAGCATTATGCCTCCAAAAATATAATATTCGCGTGGTCTATCGCTCCAGCCGAAAATATTCGGACGCAGACACCCTATCCCGTTCGCCCCTACCCTCTGACCTGGACTGCTGCGAAAGTCTAACCTGTGATGCCACTGCCGTCACCATCGCCGACATGCCATCTGAGCAACGCAAGGACCCTTGGGTTTCTTCGATTCTAGACATCCTAGCTGGGTGGACGGCTTCCCCCCTTTCTCGCACGTTGCGTCGGCAAGTCGAGCACTTCACCACTAGCGACGACGTGCTGTACCAACGCAACTACGCACCCAGTAGACGTCAGTGGCTACTCGTGATTCCACGTCATCTGCGATCCGAAATTCGTTTCACGTTTCATGACGACCCCCAATGTGGCCACGAAGGTTTCGGGCCTGCTCAAAATACGTTCGGGCCTGCTCGACGTGCCAAAGACGAAAAACTCGCCCTTATCACGCCAGCGGTACCTTGTTACCCTTACCATGCCCATCCCGACCATTCGACTGCATCGGCATCGATATCTATGGTCCCCTTCCCAACACTGCTGATGGTAACCGCTGGATCATACTTGCCGTCGACCATCTCACGCGGTATAATATATATATATATATATATATATATATATATATATATATATATATATATATATGCGTGTTATGTGTGTGTATGTGAACGCAAGAAAAAAAGTTAATTCAGGAGAAGAGTCAGGCGCACGGAATCGAACGTGGGACCTCTGAAGTGTGAGTGCGAGGCGTTAACCACTCAGCTAAGAAGGAACACCTCCTTTAATGTTCTGACGGCAAGCTAAGGGCAGGCTGTTTATATTGATCACTTACCGCTCGTCACGGGCGTATCGGGAGAACTATCGTGTTTTCAGCATTACCAGCAAAATGGCGCAATAAGAGTAAGAGCACGTGGCCGCATCCTCACGACGCAGCGGCGTGCACTCTAATCTCCCACGTGTACTTTTCCCCGCGGGAGAGCAGGGAGGTGAACGCTCACTCACACGTCTTTACCACGCCAGGGGGTAGATTGTATGTCTTGGCTGGCCTTTGGCTTTCACCAGAACGATTCTGCTATAGTTACCAGGCGCACAAAGGTCACTACAATCGTTGCACAGTCTATGTTCGCGAAAAGGGCGCGCTTTTCAGACACAGCGAAGTAACAACTGAGACGCTTATTTGCGTTCGTCTGTACTGTGAATATATTTAGTGCGTCATTTGTGCGTGAGAAACGTGGGGCTCATTTTCATCTGCTTGCCATACAGCGTGTGACCTTCCCATTTGTCGCAATTGCGTTAATTGCTTCGCCTTTGTGGCAAAGTTGACTTTTTATTATTTTTTTTCGGAAGGTTCAAATGCAATCAGATATTTCAAACAAATCAGTATGACACTACACATGTCATGCTAAATTTTCAAAAATTTCAACTGTACCAACCTAATGGTGGAAAATAACTGGGTGAATAATTATAACATTAGGGATCTTGGTAATAAGTTAGTTACCCTATACAAAACGCCGTTGTGAAAACAAATTTGACATCTGAAGGCCCAATATCTATAGTCCTGCATCCATGGAGATTAGCAAAGGTGTTATTACCTTTTGCATATTCGAACAAAACCACCGCAAGAACTCAGGAGGAATCGACACAAACCACTTTCGAGGTAGTGCCGCCAAGGCGGTCTTTAATCTTCTTGCGCGTTGAACTCGCTGATTCACGAGTCTCTAATAGTGGCAAATTGTTGTTTTTGTCTAAAAATGGTGCTTTTGGCTTTCTGCTACAATTTGCGAAATCACAGTCATGTGAATGCAAAATTGAGCAGCCGGACACTAATTCTACTCAGCCGCTGTATCAGGATGAGCTACCATTTCCAACTATTTGCAACAGATCGCATTCTGATTTAGGCATGTTAAAATATTTGCAGGTTCCTATATGACACACTACTATGAAAGCCGTTGGTGCGAATGAGCCCTGAGAGTCGACTATCTAACACTACGAGCCCCTGACCCAACATTGCACAACTGCCTAGCCTTGAAAGTGACTAACCGCCGCCTTTACAGATTGTTTTCGTGTTTCTCGTCATGCCAGCTGATAGCGTGTATATCGGCCAAAGCTTGTGCTTTTCCTACTTCGCGTACAAAAGTAGATGTTTATCAGCGCCTTGTGGCGGCACGAGCACGTTTCCCTGGTGATATAAGGTCTCAGTTTTCGGACGCGCCTGCGTGTCGCTCTGGACATCCTGGACGGCTCCATGAAAGCACTCGTGTTCTTGGCGATCTGCGGTACTGCCTACAGTGAGTTTCATGATTGTCCAAGCGCCTTAGAAGTGCGTTTACATAAGAACACGCCTTTAACAAACGGGTCTTGGAAATTGCAGAAATTTCAGTCTTTGACACCTGTGATAATTCCTTCCTTTGCATTTGTGGATTCGTCTGATCTTGGAAGCGGGAATGTGGAACATTTCAAGGGGCTTCTTCATTTCCCAGATACTCATATTTCCAACAAACCAATTCAAGAAATGCATAAGAGATATTTTCGCCCAAATAGTGCTATACAAAGGTTGCGGTTACAAGCCACGAGGACGGCGAAGAGGTCTGTCTGTGCATTTTATAATCACTTTTATTTATACGGTAATTACAACACCAGAGTCAAAAGGTACCACTATTATTTCCTGTGTTTAGTCTGGCGCTCTTGTTGGTCGGTGTTAGCTTGCGCCGGAAATGGATGTGCTGGCTTCAAGAAACAACTGGCGCCCGACATGGATTATGAAACGTATCTGGTTTCTAAGTTGTTAACATGTCCCCACACGCATTACTTAGTTACTAATATAAATGCTACCAAATTTCGCGCATGGCATGTATAGCGAAAATACTTGACTTTTTTTGTCACTGTGCATCGCCAGGTCACATCTGGGGGATAAGAGCGCCTTTTTAAATACATAGGTAGCATGGAAAAAATACAATTACTATAATTTAAAATAAAGTAAGTATAAATTGCTGATTCACTTCTAGAAATTCGTCTTTTTATTTGATTAAAATTTGTGTTGACCCTGCAAGAATATTTTTGCCGATTCTGTCACCGTGAGGTTCTGTATAAAGTCAATATCAATAACACTGGCCTGCTGCTTTCATGTTCTATGAGTAAGTGAGATCACGCTAGAGCTGGCGACGGTCGCGCTTCAGGGGACGGGAAATGCTCCGCCGTCTTTCATTTGCACGAAAAGCTTATGGAAGAGTGGCACTTGGTATTGTCACGATTATTAGCCGTAACCACAACAGAAGAGGAAGAATCCAGCACCACGAGTGGCAGTCTGTGGTGTTTTTCGAGGAAGACGAGCTTGTGCGTCCACTTGTACAGATCTGGAATCAATAGACCAATATTTTTGTCATGTCACCGTTACAGTCTATTCAGAAAACGTCTCCTTGCCATCCAGTTTGCTAACCTTGGGCTGTCCTTCACCATTGAGAATATGCTCTCCCTTGGTGCTTCAGTTCTGGGCTACAGCCGCAGCATTGCCTTTAATGCCGTTTGCAGCTATCTACGTGAAACAAAAAGAATGCACCTCTAAATTACAATTTGCATATTTGTTATTATATTGATACACAACAGCCGGCACGGCCCGGCTGCAAGAAAGAGAAAGACGACGTTGGTGGCTGGTTGTTGATGAACTGTCGCCATCTTGTTCGCCGAGCATGGTGCATCGTATTTAATTTATTAAATAAGTTACCCGTAGCATTATTGGTGGAGGTGGACGACTCCCGTACCTCGATGGAGACGCGCAGCGGTCGCAACACCGGGGACTCTTCGGCGACTTCGACTGCCAGTGCCTCATCCCCACCAGTCTCTCGATCCGAGTCGACAACCTACGTCACTCTGCCACTCCTGCGGGATCCTGGAACTTTGTCCGCTGACGGCACCATCGACGTTGACTCCTGGCTGCACCGGTACGAGCGAGTCAGTGCTACCCACCGCTGGGATCCAACGCTCATGCTCACCAATGTTGTGTTCTACCTCGACGGCACGCCGCGGACATGGTTAGAAACCAACGAAGCAGAAATCACAAGCTGGGATCTTTTCAAATCGAACATCCGTGATCTTTTCGGCGATTCATCTGGTCGCCAGCTCGCTACTAAGAAGACTCTCGCCACTCGCGCCCAGACGTCTACTGAATCGTACGTCTCGTACATTCTTGACGTCTTGGCGCTTTGTAGCAAGGTCGACCAGCGCATGTCAGAAGAAGAAAAAGTTAATCACGTCCTGGAACGGATTGATGATGATGCCTTCAACCTGCTGGTTTTTAATAATGTCACGAGCATCGACACGATCCTGACAGAATGCCGCCGTCTAGAACAGGCTAAAGCCCGCCGCGCCACCCACGGCATCACGCGCCTGCCGAACACAGCTGCTACTTCCTCTTGTGATGACGCCGTCCGCCCAGTTCCCCGATGTGACAACCTCACCCGCATCATTCGCCGCGAGGTCGAGGCAGCCTAACCAGTAGCTACTCCATTTCCAACGCCTGATTCTTCCCCGACCACAATCTCACTGATACAAGCCGTCGTTCGTCAAGAATTATCGAACGTCGGCCTACACCCCATTCAACCAGTCTACTCTGCCGAGCCGTTTTATCTTCGTCCCTCCGCTCCTCAAGTTGGTTGCAACTACTCTCGACAGCGCAATTTGTCCGAATGGCGTACACTCGACGACAAGCCCATATGCTTCAACTGCTGACGTGTCGGTCATATTCCTCGCCACTGCCGCAATCACTGGGCTCTGCCGGCACACTATGGGCCTCCTACCCTGGCCACTTCTGTCCACCAGTCGTCATCGACATTTGATTTTGATTCCCCTATGCCGACCACATCCTCTGATTCTGCTGCACCTCTGACGAGACCTCGCTACGCCCGCTCACCATCCCCTGCTCGCCGTCAATCTCGTTCGCCCCCACAACGCCGTCCTGCCTCTCCGACTTATTCGCAGCGCCCCCGATCGGAAAACTAGGTAGTGCAGCTTTTGGAGGTGAAGCTACATTGACGACGACCTCTGCAAAAAATCCTCGTGTAACGTTACCGACCATCCGGAATCTGTTGAACGTTACTTTAGGCAATGTACCTGTGCGCACGTTGATCGATACGGGCGCCCATGTGTCCATAATGAGTGCTGCTCTTCGTCGCCGCCTAAAGAAAGTTATCACACCCGCCTTGAATCAAGCCGTTCGAGTCACTGACGGGGGAACTGCCGCGATTATTGGTATGTGCTCTGCCCGTGTGACTATCGCCGATAGAAGCACTGCTGTTCTTTTCACCGTTATAGAAAATTGCCCTCATAAGGTAATTCTAGGCACGGATTTTCTAACCACTTACTCGGACCTTATAGATTGTTCAGCCGGCTGTCTTGACCTTGAAATGCCTCTACTTTCTGATCTGACCAACCCACCCCAAAGTCGCCTTTGCTGCATTGATTTGCCTTCCACCTAACTGCGTCACACATATCGACCTCTTCTCTACACCACCTGTACCTGACAGCGATTACATGGTGGCCCCAATTCATGCCGTGATGCTTACGCGTGGCGTCGCTGTTCCGCACACCATTTTGACAATCGTTGAAAACCGCACATTTCATTTCATTTCATTTTATTATACCCCTCAGGGCCAGAGGCATTACAGAGGGGGAGTGGTAAAAGCACAAAAAGGTAACAAAATAAAAGGAACAAAATATGCAAGTACAATAGAGACGCACTATAAGTTAGAAAGAGCCTGAGTATACAATATTAGCTACAGAATTGCGAAAATGTTTACAGTTATTAATGTTTACAATGTCAGCGGGAAGGCCATTCCAATCGCGAGAGGTTCGTGGTAGAAATGATTGATAAAAGTACTCAGTATTACATGAAGCGAATCCAACTTTGTGACGATGATCAGTGCGATGGGATACATAAGATGGTTGAGGGATGAGTCGATCGCGCAGATCAGGATGATGATACATTTTATGAAACAAGGCAATGCGTGACACTTTTCTGCGCAGTGATAATGATGGGAGGGAAAGGTCTGATTTCATAGAAGTTATGCTGGCGGTGCGACTGTAATTAGCGCGAATGAAACGTACAGAGTTGTTCTGAACCATCTCTAGAGCAGTAATTAAGTTGATATGGGTGGGATCCCACACCGATATGGGTGGGATCCCACCCAATAGGAAGGCACATGCCTTCCTATTGTCAATTTTGCCCTCACTGCCCAAATTCTTTCACAGGGTGTCTCCCTGACCGAAATTACTGCTCAACAAGACCATACAGTTGAACCCTTCAGAGTGTATGATTGCTGCACCTCAGACCATGAACCAACTCTATCACGTTCATCGGGCGTCGACGTTGACCACATGGTACCATCAGACCTCGCTCCTGATCAAGCGGAAACCCTTCGTCACGTACTGGAGTCCTATAGTGACATTTTCGACGTCGCCAGCACGGCTTTAAGTCGAACGAGGGTTGTTACTCATCGCATCAATACTGGTGACGCGAGTCCCATTCACCGACGTCCATAAAGTGTTTCCGCGTCTGAGCGCACAGTCATACAACAAGAAGTCGAAAAGATGCTTGCAAAAGACATAATCAAGCCCTCTTGTAGCCCCTGGGCTTCTCCTGCCGTCCTGATCAAAAAGAAGGATGGAACATGGCGCTTTTGAGTAGATTATAGGCATCTCAACAAAATTACAAAGAAAGATGTTTACCGTTGCATAGAATCGACGATGCCTTAGACTGCCTTTACCGTGCTACGTATTTTTCCACTATCGACCTTCGATCTGGCTATTGGCAGATCGCTGTGGACGAGATGGACCGTGAAAAGACTGCATTCGTCACTCCTGACGGGCTTTATCACTTCAAAGTTATGCCCTTTGGTCTCTGTAATGCGCCGGCCATATTCGAAAGAATGATGGACTCATTGCTCCAAGGGTTTAAATGGTCAACCTGCTTATGTTATTTAGACGACGTTATCGTTTTCTCGCCCACAATCGACTCCCATCTCAAGTGCTTACCGGCGATTCTTGAAGTTTTTCGTCGAGCCGGACTTCAACTGAACTCGTCGAAATGCCACTTTGCTTGTCGTCAAATAACCGTATTTGGCCACATCGTCGATGCCGCAGGAGTCCGCCCGGATCCCGAGAAAATTCGCGCCGTCACGGACTTTCCTGTTCCGAAGTCAACAAAGGATGTTCGCAGTTTCGTGGGCTTGTGCTCCTAATTTCGACGATTTGTTAAGGACTTCGCCATCATCACTCACAAACCTCCTGAAGAAGGACACCCCGTTTTTCTGGGGCGCTGATCAAGCCTCATCTTTTTCCCATCTCACGACACTCCTTACAACACCGCCGATTTTAGCTCATTTCGATCCATCAGCTCTAACCGAGGTTCGAAATGATGCTAGTGGGCATGGCATCGGGGCAATGCTATTGCAACACCAACGAGAACATGGCCGTGTTATAGCATATGCAAGCCGACTGCTATCTACAGCCGAGCACAACTATTCATTCACGGAGCGTGAGTGTCTCGCTCTTGTGTTGGCAGTCGCCAAGTTTCGCCCATACTTATACGGGCGTCCATTCCGGGTAGTCACCGACCACACCGCGCTCTGCTGGCTGGCCTCACACAGAGATCCCACAGGACGCCTCGCTCGTTTGTCCCTACGATTACAAGGATACACGTTCACCATATTGTAAAAACCAGGGCGGTCACATCAATATGTGGATTGTTTATCACGCTACCCTGTGGAAGAGGCTGCCCATACTGACACCTTTCCAGACCTTCTGTCTGTGACGCAGCTACTCAACCTTCGCAACGATCAACGCCGGGATGCTTTCCTGCGAACCATCAATGACAAGCTTGAGTCAATGCCTCGCGACGCATATCTACAAATTTTCCTGGTAAAAGACAGCATCCTGTATCGCCGTAACCTCGATCCATATGGCCATGACTTGCTCCCAGTCATACCAACACATCTTCGTGCGACTGTTCTCAACCAACTTCATGACGCTCCTTTGGCGGGCCACTTGGGCATCTCTCGCACATACGACCGTGTACGTCGTCGTTTCTTTTGGCCTGATCTTGCCCGCTCTGTTCGACGCTACGTCACCGCTTGTGAGCCCTGCCAGTGCCGCAAAAAGCCATCTTCCCTACCAGCTGGATTCCTTCAGCCGATCGACATTCCCATTGAACCTTTTTTTCGAGTTGGCCTCGACCTGCTTGGCCCATTCCCGATCTCCAGGTCAGGCAACAAGTGGATCGCTGTCGCCACTGATTATGCGGCACGGTACGCTACCACACGAGCACTTTCGACGAGTTGCACAACCGATGTGGCGGACTTTATGGTATATGATATTATTTTAGCACACGGAGCTCCACGCCAACTTCTTACTGACCGGGGCCGGACCTTCCTATCAGCTGTTGTTGATGAAATCTTGTGCTCTTGCTCTGCCAAGCACAAGTTTGCCACTTCGTACCATCCGCAAACGAACGGTCTTACGGAGCGCCTCAACTGCACCATAACCGACATGTTTTCTAAATACGTAGCGGCCGACCACCAGGACCGGGACGTTCATTTGCCATTTGTTACGTTCGCATATAATTCGTCACGTCAAGACACTGGCGGCTATTCACCATTCTATCTTCTATATGGCCGAGAACCTGCCCTACAATTTGACACCTTGCTGCCCACGGTCACTGAGTATGCCGGCGAAGCCATCACGCGAGCCGTCCACGCACGCCAACTCGCCCGCAGCCGCCTGCAGGCTTCACAGGAGCACCAAAGACAGCTCTACGATTCCCATCATTGAAACGTGCACTTTTCACCGGGTTCCCTTGTCCTCCTCTGGTCCTCCACTCGGCGTGTAGGGCTTTCTGAAAAACTGCTGTCATTCTACACTGGACCATACCGCGTCGTTCGCCAGGTGACTGACGTTACATACAAGATCGTTCCAGCTGATTCAACGTCATCATCGTCAACTTCGAGTGACATCGTGCACATAGATCGACTCAAGCCTTATCACCCTCCTTCTACGGCATCCGAGTTGCTCAAGCACTCACCGGGGGGTGCTTCTACCGCCGGAAGGTTATGATACACAACAGCCGGCACAGCCTGGTTGCAAGAAAGAGAAAGACGACGTTGGTGGCTGGTTGTTGATGAACTGTCGCCAATTTGTTCGCCGAGCACGGTGCATCGTATTTAATTTATTAAATAAGTTACCCGTAACATTAATAATTATTAAGCAAATTCTGAACATCAATTTTAAACGTGTTCAATATTACAGCAATTTCAATTTGAGATATATATATATATTCTGTCTGCTGGAAATAACAAAAATATTGCACTCTTTCTGTATTTACGTGTGCTTTATCCTCCTCCTGTTAGGATTAAGTTTCATTCGAAAGGCTTTACCTTTCATATCCTCAATTCTTGGCCGACCCCCTGAGTGCGCAAGAGCCATAGTGGAGGCATCATCATCATCATTTCCGCGAAATGAGAAGAGAGCAATAATAATTACTGATTCTCTCTCGGTATGCACAGCTCTTACAACTTCTCATATCTCTCGTGCCATCACGACGTTACGATCTTTAGTTCCGTCTCAGCTAAAGTACCTAAAATTAGTATGGGTACCAGGTCACTGTGGATTAACATTAAATGAAATGGCCGACGTCCTAGCCCGCTCATGGCTAGATCTCCCATTAATTCAGGTTCTCCCGGTGCTAGAATACTTCACCGCAATCAGGCTTAGAAGATGAGCTATCCACACAGATAGGATGGAAGAAATAACGACGTGGACGGAACATAATCGCCTAAAGTATCCATGGAAATCGCAGTGGAGCCATTCTCGACAATCAAAAGTGATGATCACCAGATTTCGATGTCCGATCCCCCCAATAAACTTTTATTGGTACAGGGCTGGTATGACGATATCCCCCCTATATGCCAATTCTGCGGAGAACTGGAAAATATCGCACATTAATTTTTGCCATGTGCAAGTTATTCTCATATCAGAACTCGATTTTTAATTACTCTTTTTACAAAAATAGGCTTGACCTTACCGGAGGAAAATATGTTAGACTTCGGTGCCTCAGGCTTGGGATACTGCCTCAGGGATGCCTTTGATGCCGTGTGTGATTTCATTATAAATACTCAACGAGTGCCATTTTAACTTGGTATTTAAAATTACTTGTAACTTCGTTAAATTAAAACGTAAGTTCTGAAAATTGTTCCCATCGGGTTATTACAGCAGCCTTGAATACAGGCTCAAAAGCATATTCAAACATCGCAGCGCCAAACATCTCCTGGCCGAAAATCACACATGCTTGTTGGCGCCAACAAATTTGTGCGCTGTTCACGTTTGTCATACACCAATTCAGCTTTTCAAACCGACAATAATTAAGAAGGCGTTTCACTGCAGTTTAAATACTGAAAAATAGCTCATTGATTCAAATCAACGTAAGAAAAAAGAACGATCTCAACGTGAAATTGGCTGGTGTTATCATTCTCTACGCTATATACATAATGACGACTTGACGATACAAATGCCAGCGTTGGGGAAAAGCCTCAAAGCTACGGAGGTTAAATATACACGCAAGCTTGTACGTGGTGCACTTTACAAAACTCTACATTACGCCTCACAAGCAACACTCGCGGTGCAGTTGAGAGTACGGTATCTGTATTTGTATTCCCAATATTCGAATCCCGCTACCGGAAAATTAGTATTTATGTTTAGGCTTCTCTATATGTATTCAGTATGCGCCACACTTCTATGACGTATCACGCGTATACGTGTGGGTGACGTCATATAGCCAGCTTTATTACAGCGATAGCTGTTATCAGATCA
Organism: Rhipicephalus annulatus; assembly: GCA_013436015.1. Lineage (NCBI taxonomy): Eukaryota > Metazoa > Arthropoda > Arachnida > Ixodida > Ixodidae > Rhipicephalus > Rhipicephalus annulatus. The sequence goes on from WOVY01001603.1 coordinate 39,109, forward strand.
CAGCTCGGGTCTCGCGCAGCGTCGTAACTGTCCGCCGCCTCCGCCACTGCCGCTGGTGTCCGTAACCACATAGCGCAAAATGAGAAGGAAAAAAACTAGTACCGATGACACAGTGGGGCTCCAACCCGGGTCGGCTGGATGCCAGCCCAGATTTCTACCACTGAGCCACGCCGGTGTTTGGGACTTCCTGGCCAACTTGCCTTAGGCAGGCTTGATGTCGGGAAAGCAATCGCGTTAATAGGACTTACAAAGCGTCTTAAAACAATGAAAGAACAAGCAGTCGTCGCACAATGCGAATAGCGTAACGAGTGGGTCATCCCCAACCCATTAGAAAAGCTTTTTTTTGTTCAGCTATTAAGTGTGGTGCATACCAACCTCCGGCATAATTCGTAATTGTCTTCAGCCACTGCATGGACAATTGGCACAAAATTCCTTGCAAGTGTTTAGCGGATACCACGCTTCTCAGAAGAATGACGAAAACTTGCATAGCGAATGCAGGCCTACTACCCTAAAATTTTTATTATTAATGCCGTTGTGGGCATCAAACAAGTTTGCTTCCAGCAGTTACCCAATGAGTGTTTAGAAAAGGCTCTGAAAGGCCGCTCTTCTAGCTTTCTTTGTGACTGTGCTGCGCCATCCGCGCAAGCCAGTCACACCGAATCGTAACTTGTTTGACTACCTAAAAAACTGCTACTTTTTTTTTAGAACTTGGTGAACTCTGAAAAAAACTCTCCGTCTATTAACGCAGCGTCTTCCGATTCCCTGTGCTTGCTGCCAAAGGAACCGGGACCATGCGTCGCCTACGTGCCTCGCTACTTCTACAACAACGAGGCCAAAAAGTGCCAGCTGTTCATCTACGGTGGATGCCAAGGCAACGCCAACAACTTTGAAAATTTCACTGAGTGCACCCTCACGTGCAGTAAGTGAAGGTCTCACTATATTCTTAAGTGCAATACACAAACACGAAACAAGTCTTTAAAAACACCGCAATAACGTGCACTGATTTTCACGCAGAATTACACACACACATACACACACACGCGCACGCACGCACGCACGCACACACTCTGTGTGTGTGTGAGAGAGAAAGAGAGAGACAATGCGACATCAGCCCGGGTCCGCTGGGTCCCAGCCAAATATTTTACCACTGAGACACGCCGGTGCTTGGGACATCTTGTTTTCTGTGGCCAAGTTGTTTTGCGCAGCGCGTTCAGAAACGAGGGGTCATACGTTCAACTCCCAGCGGCAGAATTTCTTTCTTCTAGATTTCTTTTATTCCTTCGCTTTCATCTGTTAGTGTTTATTTTACCACGTCATTTGCGTGGCGGAAATACTTCAGTAGAGCTGTGATCAACCCCGGCATAAAACAATTTCCCGTTTAAAAAAGAGACTATAGTCGAATCTGATAAAAGCGTGTTCTTTTATTGCTAAAGTTCGGCATGACTGTAGACTCTATGGCGCCACTAATCAAGGTTTCATACGAAAGATACACACACAACAGACAACTAACCTTAAAAATTACATTCAATTAATTTTTTGCGTGTTAATAACTACAAGAACACGAGCAAATAAATCAAGGATAAACAAAAAATAAGAAATTTGTCTCTGTTTCTTGTTTCTTGTCTATACTCTGTTGCTCGTTCGGCCCTAGCTCATGTTTCCGTATTCAATCCACCGAAATAGTAATAAAATTCATTGTTCAAAGTTGGCACTTATTTATGCGTTTATCTTTTTTGTGTCCCATTCATTACTTGGGACATACATACTGCAGTTTCTTTTTTTGCCTACGTTTTCGAACTGAAGAGTGTGCATGCGTAAAACAGTTTTTTTTTTCAGAACCGAAGTTGCCTGTTGGCATTGCAACCCTCGATTCGGAACCGGGTACGTATGAGTTCTGTACTACGAACTTTCACGATAGGCCCCCTGGTAGCAACCTGGAGGAACATGTGCAAGAGGAAGTTTTTCACGTGACGTACGTTTGGGGGCACAAAGAATCTAGGACAAGAAATTACAGGACTGGAGCCAACTGACAACTGAACTGAACAATGGCATAAAACACAGCTGTGCTAGTTTTTGATTGACACCAGACCTGTCATTTGTTGTCGTACCACGGAAGAACAAGCCCAAAAACGCGTTTTAGACATGTACGTCCGAGCGTGTTTTTTTTTTAATAATGATTACAATACAGCAAATTGGGAGACGTGCCTGAACGCTTTCCATTCCAACCAATAGGCACCAAAACCTGCCCTCTTCCTATTGCCGTTATGCAAGCTGTGGTCATAGTAGCTTATTATTATTAATGGCGTACAACGACTTATTACCGTGGGGCCTTCACATGAGCGATATGACGGGAATAACCTGCCGCGTCAGGCAATACTGCCTCGTAATTGTGCTCAAGACTTTGCTTTCGCAATCTTGCAGCGACCCTGGACCCAATCTGTAGGGTGTGGCCATGGCACCCTCAGTGCCAATATCCGTTCGCCCGCTACTACACCACTATGAGGAGCAAAGGTACGTGCACACTCACGAAAAGGTTACTGTGGCGGCGCCCTGCCAGTAGGCACTACGGCCTGGCAAGCAGCGGCACGCTGTTTACATTGGCGGCGCCGCGCGATTAGCGAGACAAGTGTGAACATATCGAGGCGCGCGTGCCCATAGACTCAAGACTTCTCCGACACAAACGCACTGTTGTCGAATTGCACGAGGCGGCGTAGCCAACAGTGAAGGAACATGTAGCCTAAATATAGCCAAATACAAAGAAAAATTGAAGAACATATGTTGCCACATAGTGTCATATTTAACGCTACGTAGACTAAATGGGGTTGATGAAACGAACTATTTTAGATGCGAAGCCGCTCAAGGTAGACCATGCCTCCCTCCCTCACTCCGCCGTCCACGCTATTATCGCCTCTGTGTGCTGCGCATGCGCCACAGCTGTGCCTGGCTCTGTTCCCACGCGTCGGTTCTATTCGAGGTTTATCTGATGCCCCCCTATCGCTGCTTGAGGTGCCAGGTAGCTCAGCGGTTTAAAAAAGTCTGCGCCCACTCCACTCATTCTTTCCAGTGGCATAATGAAAAGCAACGCCACCTATCACACCAACGCCAATACAAATGTGAATGAAGAGGCTGCGAAGAATGAGAAGAGTGCTCGAGATGTCACCGTGATACGGCACCGGCGGCGAGCCGATCGAACTCCGGGCTTGAGAAGAGGAAGCGCACCGTAAAAGCCGACAAAAAGCTGCCAATACAACGAGGGCTCAGAAAGCCGAATTAAAACGTCAGCACCGTCAACCAAACTTGGAAGCATACAACAAACGCAGGGCAGCATTCCCGCGTTGTCAAGACGATTGTGAAGCAGCGTACATATACTCTGTACACACGTGTTGTCACGCAGATGCATGCTCGAGTGCGCATTGTGCTGAGATTTAGGGTTACCCGTCTGTTTCCCGATGCTTCGTGTAAACGCGCTGATTTTCTTAAACGTTGATGTTTTATGGTAAAGGTGAAGCATTTCGTCAAATCAAAAGCACTTTGAGCGTGTCCGTCCGTCTTCTATCCCATTCATCTGGCCATCCATCAGTTTGTTCTTCCCTCTTGCTCCTGTCCGATCTGTCGTCTGTCATTACGTTCATCTGTATTCTGTAACATCCACCCTCTATCCATTCAGTTAACCCTTCGTCTCCTGTTCTATCGTCATCCGTCTGCCTTCCAATTCATCGTCTATCCGTCCGTAACCTCTTCATCGCCGTCCCTCTAATGTCCCATTCATCATCGTTTCTCCGTCCATCTCCTGCCCACCCGTAGTCCTTTTGTTGGTCCGTCCGTCTCCTGTCCCATCCGTCATAGGTCCGCCCGTCAGCGTCCCAAAAATGACACAGATTCTGTAGCAAAACCCGAGGTACAACACCGTAAGAAATTTACCCACGTACTCTCCGAGTTCTCTTAATGTCATTTTATGTATTAGCTGAGCATTTTACTTGTTTCACACATTTCACATACTGGTAAATCTTAGAAGGCTATTAGAGCAGGCTGGTCTCATAAATCACAACTTGACAAAAAAGTATTTTATTCGTTTCAGTAACAGAAAGAGTACAAAAAAATAAAAAAACAGTAAGGGGTACTGAAGACACCTTTGCGCCCATGCACCTGTTTGTATGACTAAAAAGCTTTTTTTTTTGTTTTCAAGTGGACTACGATTATGAATACATAATCCCTAAATCGCAAGCTTGCAAAAGTGCAACGTCACATGGCAACTTTCTATAAGCTTTCCTTTGCGAGGAACTCTCTTCTCAATCTTGTTTCAACTCTCAAAAGCTTCGCTTTTGAGACTTAAAACGGACAGAGACATCCGAACACATGCACACGCAAACACACACACAGTCACACATGTGTACTGACTGACTGCAGGTTTCCATGGGCAAAATTTAATCGGAACATAATAAAAATAAAACAACAAACAATGCCCTGCCCGCTGCCCCGAAATATTGCAGGCTACCAAACCAAAGAAAAATGAATAGGACAAGTGTGAAATGGTGATTTCGCAGACAAAAAGAGAGAAAAAAGTAAAGGAGAGATAATCACCAGCCAACCCGCTCCGAGGGAATGAGACGCGCGCTGACTATCGATTTGCGAATTACCAATCTGCCTTCGCTTCTCGGTGGAGACCTGTAGTGAGCTGCAAGGCAAGTCAAAGGAAAACTGCCCTCCACCTCTTATTTTAAATACGATAGCCTTTCTCGGGCACCTTCGACGCAAAAATGTTTGTCTCTCTGTCTGTACATCTGTCTGTTTGTCCGCCCTCAACGGTACCCCAAACGACACCAAGCGATACCTAAATTGATGCACCCTATCCGCAGCGCCCACCGATGTTGATCAAGTTTTAGCATTCACACTTGTGCAATTGTCAATGAAAAAGCGATTATTGCGCACACTTGCGTCATAACATCAAGACAGTATTCTGTATGTGAGACTTTATACTGAAAAGGCATTAAGTAATTCCAAAGACCGTAGCGTTCATCACGCGGCGCTGATAATTCAACGCTTGCCCAAAAAGGCAAGTGTTTCCAACGCTTTGCTAAGACGACACGGTGGTGGCACCTACCCTTCGCCTTGCGTTCTACACCTTATTGCCTCCAAGACGGGCGCGCACGCCGCGCGCTTTGTTTTTCACACCAACCGCCAGATAGCGCTCATGTCTCACGTGTGACGTTACTCGGTGCGCTCGTTCAGCTCCGCTGCATGCCCGCTCGAGGCACTCTGACGCAGTGCCTTCAGAATTCACCAATTTTTTTTTTTGCGGATAACTTCAAACAAACGTTTTTTTCACTCTCTCCAGACGCAAGACTATCGTCTTTCGACGGCATTTGCAGGCGAACATGCAGACATGGGGCCAATTTTTTATTTGTATCTCACTCAACTTTTCGTTCCTGACTAACGGATTTTTTTTCGCTCATATCCGAAGGCGTCACTGCCGACACAGGCATCTCTGCTAAAGGAGCTCTTTAACAATATTTTAATGATTGCTTTTTATAGTTTTGTAAACGGGGCGCTGGACTTTGCCAAGCCCTTAGAGGATCTTCTAGCCCCCTGTATAGCCTCACCAGTATTACATTCCTTCCTGTTGTAGCTCTAATAAAGTTATTATTATTATTATTATTATTATTATTATTATTATTATTATTATTATTACATCATTCATGAACAAAAAACTTAGGGTTAAACTGCTTATAGTACTTTGGCTTATTGCCGTGGGACTTTCACATGAGCAATGTAAACTGTAACCTGTAGCGTCAGGCAATACTGATTCGTAAATATGTTCAAGGCTTTCCTTTCGCAATCTTGCAGCGACCCTGGAGCCAATCTGTAGGGTGTGGCCGTGGCACCCGCAGTGCCAATATCCGTTCGCCCGCTACTTCACCACTATGAGGAGCGAAGGTACGTGCACACTCGCGAAAAGGTTGCCGCGGTGGCGCCCTGCCAGTAGGCGCTACGGCCTGGCAAGCAGCGGCCAGGTGGCTTTGACAACGTTCCCTTTGTGCTCCTCGAGCCTCTTTTACCACTCCCTGGCTGTTTCGGCGATGTATGTGGCGTCGCAGTCCCCACACGGTACCTTGTAAACGACCCCGTTCTGATCGTTCGCTGGGTGCAATAAGGCAACACGTTTCCCAAGGTGCAACAAAATCGTTTGAATGCCCAGCGACCGAAGTGCTCTCTGAAGTCTGACACACCCTGAACTTAAAGAATGAAAACATTGGATGTTGTGTTTTTTCGCGGAACACTTCTTGTTCTTCTTCGCATGCGCTTTAGGGTGCCGTTGATAAATGTCCTCGGGTAATGCCTTTGTTCCAACGCACGGACCATATTTTCGATCTCATGTCGCCGCAAGTGCTGTTCAGAACAAACAGCATCACTATACGAGACAAGAAAGTCCTCACGACGAACCGTTTGTGCTCGGTTCGGCGATGCGAGTAGAATGACGACAAACATCCGATATCGCATTGTTCCGGTTCACTGTTGTTTTCATCCCACTTCTAGAAGCACTGCGGACAAGTATACCTAAAAATGGCAAAGCATCATTCTTCTCTATTTCATAGGTAAACTTAATGTCAAGGTGTGCGCTGTTCAGTGCCTCGTGGCATGCAACCACATTTGCCCTCTTCAGGATGACATAAGTACCGTCAAGGTATATAAGGTACAGTTTAAACTCAAAAGGCAGAGCTTCCTGCGCACGTATCTTCAGGTGTTCCATCCTTATCAGGTGACCATGGTGATGGATCAGTTTGTCTATGGAACTCCTCCACTTTACAACTAAAGAAAGTTTGGTTTAACAAATCTGTCTACACGTGCAGATTTTGAGGTTTGTAATTGGTGCGCCTATTGCTTCTAATTTAGTCATTGTTATGCACAAAAAAGCAGACATGCTGAGTAAGCTAAAGATTGCTTTTTGAAAAGGCAATAGAGATAACAAACTTTTTTTTCTTATTAGTCAATTACTCTATCACAGTTCCGAACTTGCCAATCTTTCCGCGAGAAGACGCTTCGTAAGCGAAGAAGCACGCAGAAAGCAAGTGTGGGCGGTGACGCCATCTTGAAATTCCTACTACAAGCATCGTGACGTCAAAGATTGTGGCGACGTATGCTATGCTTTACGTAGTTCCTAATCCATGAAATTTCAATAAAGTGTCTTCCGAGGTGGCCTTTCAACTTAACATACCAAGTTTCAGAAAGTTTGGCTCATCAAAACTCACCAAATTTCGAAAAATACAACTCAAAATACGTGACGTCACGGAGGGATGTTTCCGCGCGACATTTAAAATTACAACTTCAATTTAGATTTTTCAGCTCAACTGATAAAGCTGTGATGGTGAAATCGATATTGGAGTTCAGAGAATGCAATTTATGAATCTAAATCTATTTATTATTTCTCTTCGGTGTCCCTTTAAATTGGTTAACATTTTTGTTGCGAGCGGTATGGTAACATAATTATGGTAACATAATTTGTTTCTAGTGATCAAATGGCCGTTTTGCGAAAGCGAAACGCACGTAAACTGAAACACACGTAAACTGAAACAGAAGTTCACTTGGGTTTATTGACTACTGTGAGGACCTGACTCGTGCGTTTGTGCAGTTCATTTGCAGGATGTCATTCGCGACAACCAAATCCTCCCCACAGAAGTTGGTACGTGACATGCACTCCATTTTATTGCGACTGTTTGTACCCTAAAGGCATAAACTGGTGATAGTGGTCGCGTACCTCCGCCGCAGCCTTTGTCATCCCGCAGATGAAGATAGCTCGATGTTTGAAGATAGATCACAAGACCACATCAACAGCCGCGGAACTTGTTGCTATTCGGGAGGCAACCCGTTTCATGTCGACAGAACCCACTCGTAAATGGACAATACTGTGCGATGCCAAAGCTGCTCTTCAAACCATCGATGGCTTCATGAGACAAGGTCCATATCATACTTTATCGATTGAAATAGCAGAGCTTCTTGGCATTGCTACAAGAATGGACATCTTGTAACATTTCAATGGATACCTGCTCATTGGGGCATAATGGGCAATGAATAGGCGGACGCTGAAGCTAAGAGAGCTTTAAATAATGCCCCGGAAGTGTGCATCGCATTTTCTCGACAAGACACTAACATCCTACTTCGACGCGTGATGCGCAACTCCATCTTAGAGCACTGGCAGAAACCAGAACACCAGCACAAGCGGCTGCTCAAATGGGACCCTGAAATGAAGTTCCGTATGCCTCGCAAGTTAAAACGAAGTATCTCACGCATTATCCACCGCACTCGCCTCGGTGTGGCTTACACGAGACGTTACACCCACTTGATTGGCTGTAATGACACAGGTCCCAATTGTGGTCACTGTCGGTTGCCAGAAACGCTCGAACATATATTTGCGACTGTCCAGCATACGCAAGCGAACGTCAGCAACTGATATCTTTGATTGGCCGATATATTAGTCGACAATTAACCGATGAGGTTCTGTTAGGTCCTTGGCCTGACGCCAGCAGAACACATGTAACGATACGAGCAGTCATCGCTTTCTTACATGCCACTGGACTGGATGCACGTCTGTAGGGTTACCCAGCCTAATAAGAACATACCATCTCTCTACCTTACTATCGTCATTCATCACTCTTTCACTCCCCAGTCACCCTTCCCCAATTTATAGTAGCAGGCCAGAGCAAACTATAGCTCAGGCCAACCTCTCTCTTTCTGTAAATAAGTTCTCTCTCTTTCGCTCTGGTGATAGTGCAAACCTTTACTAGGTAGTCTGTTGGTGGCACTCCTACCTCTGCGTTTTCGCGCCCTTGTGTGTACCTTGCATAAGGTCTCTACCTTGGGTTACACAAACAAGACACGGAGTCGGTACGACAGCATGTAATGGGCAATATGCTTTACTTTATACAGGGTGTCCCACATAACTTTAGCCAAGATTTCGAAAGTGAAAGGCACTTAGGAGGCGAATTGAACCAAACACATACTACTCACACTAGCCTGTAGGTATTCAGGCATTTTTCATTTCCCCACATACTAGTTAATTATTAAGTCCTATTTATTTATTTTTAATGATGGGCTAAAAACCAGAAATATGAACACTGAGATGCAGCGCACTTTCAGAAACGACCGAGTAAACTCTTTCCTGTACGATACGTCTCGCGCTATTATTTTTTCCACGTTGTAAAAAAAAAGCCCGCTAAATGTGTAAAGAAGCCGTGTGACAGACCGCGAGCGCACTGCTATAGTTCTGCTATAGGCTTTCTGTCTCTTCTTGAAGCCATGAGACTTGCGCCGGCAATTATAGGCTGATTACTGGGAGGTGCAACTTTGTCTGCGTTCTCTTCAACTTCTTTCTCTCTTTCTCTATCTCTAAAACTCCATCATTCCTTTTCCCACTGTAGGGTAGCATACTAGTCCTTGTAGACTGGTTAACATCCCTTCTTTTCCTTTCTCTCTTGTTCTCTCCTTCCGTCATGCGTGTGTATAAAATGAAATTGAAGGTTGTACAGAGCTCACATACAGATGATTGATGAAACGTACGAAGATCATTTGCTCTACAGCCTTAATTGCGACTCCATACCAGCAAGCTCAGTGTTTTGTGGGTGCAATGGTTGACCTTATGCAGTGGAAGTGAACCCGGTGTGCAAAGAGACCAAGTACCCTGGTCCCTGCTCTGGCTTTTTCTCTCGATATTACTTCAACAACGAGACGAACACTTGCGAGAAGTTCGTCTTCGGAGGATGCCAGGCCAACGGCAACAACTTCGGCACCCTGGAGGAATGCCGGAACACGTGCTGGGGTACGTAATTTCCATGTGGACTGACATGTCACTGCGAAGCAGGAGATGGGTGAGAGACAAACAGAACTCTAAATCTTCACCTTTTCATTAATTTCTCCGCACCACGTTTGCCAAGTCACGAGACGCGGATAGGAACCCTGTACGATCTATAACCGCAGGATAAGTTTTCGTGGCGTGCATTGAATTAATTGTAAACCATTCTGTGAGTGCATGATATCATCTTGTTGTAGCATGCGCGCAGGTTTATTACCTTAATAATAATACTACCTCATTACACCAGTGCCCCTCATGTTTCGTAGCTCTGTGCATTTGAGTAAAGCGCACATCAGCGGGATCACAATTTCATTGTCGTTTTGTTAATACTGGCACAATTTTAAAACTTGGTTCTTGTAGTCTACGGTACCGAATTTTTTTAAAAGCGTTAATCAGTGTATCCCCCACAACACGTATACAGCTTGCGGCCATTGCATTGCCTCCGTTTGATCACGCTGTCCAATTGTCTTAGTGAGCGCACCCAGAGCGGCATTGAGAAGAACAAATCGAATGTTATGTTCACTTGCAGAACTGCCAGGCAGTGACGACAAAAGAAGTCACAGTTTAGCAGTAGGGGTTGAAATAAAAAAGAGAGGAACAAAATCAAGCCCATTATGCTGTGAAAATTGGAAACGGGATGTTGTGAACATGCATCATTTTGAAAATGCAAGAGCGTAGCCTTTAGACGACCAGTGGCGAGGTTCGCGTCTGCCTTGCTATTGTTAAATCGGGTAAACGACCCATTCGAACCCCCCACTGACTAAGAGCCCTGCGTCTTGACTGTACCAGCGAAAACACCTTTTATGGGCGAAGCTCCTTACGCCATGAGCCGTACGTCGCGTGTCATCGTAGTCGTCGTAGTATCAAGTTGCCTTGCATGTCAATAAAACAGCAATTGATTGATAGGTATGTGGGGTTTATCGTCCCAAACCACCATATGATTGAGAGACGCCATGGTGGAGGGCTCCGGAAATTTCGACCGCCTGGGGTTCTTTAACGTGCACCCAAATCTGAGCACACGGGCCTACGGCATTTCCACCTCCATCAGAAATGCAGCCACCGAAGCCGGGATTCAATCCCACAACCTGTGGGTCAGCATTCGAGTACCTTATCCACTAGACCACCGCGGCTGGGCGCGTTGTAGAAAATAAAGCCAGTAGATAACTTCTTAGGATCCGATCTGGCATAACTCTACAAATCGAGGGTTTATCGGAATACGCCCACTACATCCAGTGAAGTGGTTTTCTCGCTGTCTATCTTTAACGGAAAGTACGCATTGAGAACACATCTCGTGCCTAAGAATGTGATCAGACCACCCGTCTACTCACTTCTATTGACAAAGCGCGTACGGCGGTGCCCGTCAGATCGAACTTCCCAGTTTTTACCCGGGCGACGCTTTTCCCACTGGCCCCCCTTCACGCAGTGATCTTCGCTCAAAGAGGTACTAACACTACTTTTCGAAAGAAAATGTACTCTGCAATGCAAAACTTCTCAACGCAAGAACGGCGCCGTGCAAGTGTGAAGCTATACAAATGCGGATAAAATAGTTCGCTTTGATACTGTTGTTGTACTTTGATGTCAATTTTTCCATTGTACCTACCGACATCGACGATAGGTTTACATCAGGCTACATCACTAATTCTGGTGACTTCAGGCAGCGGGCTGGCTAGTTATGATTACCCCATGTAATAAAGCTTCCAAGACTGCCGCTGGTGCATCACTTAGACATTCAGAATGGCCACTTGTGCGTCACGACTAGTGCCACAGTCCGGAGCGCTCTAGAACCGTCACAATGTCTTTCGCGAGCGTGTTACGAAAAGCTGCGTCTTGATATCAAGGTACAGTAGGAACTAAGACCATGTTTTCAAGCATACTGCAATTATTTTTATCGGACCTTCTCGTAATTATTGGTACATATTATAGGCCCTTGGTGAGCTGGCTTTTTATTTACCGCAAGAAAACATATAACAACTTTCGTGTCAGCGCGTCTTTGGGCGGCACACATTTAGCATTCGCATGCTTTTCCTCATACGTAACACATATAACACGTCTTGTCATGTTATTCATTTTGGGATTTATACGGAACATGAAGCCAACAGCAGAAATGAACCTCCGGAGTCCATGCTATTGTTTTCCCTATATAAGTGGACCTTTGCCTTCGTTCGTATAACGTCACACATTACCGGCGCAGCAGAGAATTATACACAAAGGTCCACTAACACGGAACCAAATTTTCTTACTGGGCAGTACCCTAAATGAAGGCAGCTACTTGCAACTGTCCTTACTACGTCCATGCAGCATCCCTGGACCAGCATTCACTGGAGACCATTGGTGCCTTTGAAGTTCCGTTCTGGCCCTGTGAGTACCAATTTTGTTACGAAGAAAAATAGTTCATTTTGTTGTGTTCCGATATATATTATGAAAGCAAATTCGACAAAGCAGTTTTTCGCTAACATTTTGCGCATTTGCTCTTGCTTTCGCACCGTGCGAATATCCACATGTCAACTGGCGTGTGAGCGATTTGTCGGCATGACAGTTCGAACACTGCGTTTGCAAAAGAGTCGCAGTAAATCGTTTCATTAATCTTTTCCCAAAAAGACGTTGCAGAGAACTGCTAGCCATATTCAGAAAGATAAGGTGGAGTAAATAAAGTTAAGAAAGTACGCTGCAAAATATAGGCAATCACCTTAACTAAAAATATGTAATGAGGTCGAACAGCACACTGTTCGACATCTGGAAGCTGCACGTGAAGTTGTAAAAAATGCAATTGGTGGAGAGAAGGGTGGAGAGCTGTGAATCAGCCTTTATCACCACTTCTTCTGACATATGCCCTGAACATTATCCAAAAAATGTTTCACTACTGTCCCTCAGAGTACATTGCGAAAAATTCGCAACTAAGTTGGGACAAAGAAGCACTAGTTATTCCCGAATGGTTGAATTGGTGCTAGTTTCACTTCACTGACAGGCTAGCAAGGCAATAAAAAGGTGCGGAAGCGGTTTTAGTGCAACCATATAGAGAGAAAATATTTCACAGAGCTTCTTAAATCAGGATTTGTGCGGGAACGGACAAATGCGAACATATCGCGGTCGGTGGGTTGAACGCTTCAATATTTTCGGGGATTCAACGTAAGAAAAACTACCCTATGATTATAAGAGGCAGAGTAGTGGAATCTTCTGAAAATTTCGGCCGCATGGTGTTCTTTAACGTGCACTTAAATATAAATACATGGGCCCCAAGCAATTTCGCCTCTACTAGTAGAGCAGCAGGCGAGCGCATCTGGTACCAGTAGAGTATCAGGCGAGAGCATATTATCGCTCAGGCCAACCCCGCTGCCTTTCTGTAACTTAACATCTCTCTCTTTCTTGACGACCACGGTGTCACCGCCGAAATCTAGTTGACTGAAAAAAAAACATGTACGCTCTACCTGCAACAGTCCTTCAGTGTACCTGGGCTCGCGCCCGTTCTCCTGTCCAGGAACACTCACGCGCTTCTCTTCCACAGCACGTGTGAGGATAACTGACATTTGCGTGACTTTTCTTAATACCGCAGCCTATCGCGGGCCAGGCGGAGTAGGATCTCTTTGTGCTTGTATTTTGCACGAACCCCTGCGTCCCCACCTATCGCATTTTTTTTATCTTGCAATGTCCGTAAAATTCCCATCGCAATACAAACTACACAAGATGTCTTGGTTGAGCCAACACATGCTGGTTAATAGTCTGTTGTCTGAATGTGGCAACAAACTTGGTCATTAAGTTCGAGAAACGTGCACTTGAACCACTCCTTGAAGATATTCTAGACAAATTGCCTTCTGTGACAAACTCGACGGCCAACACGAGACGTCACAGTGTTGAATTCATTTTGCGTAAGAGACGAATGGGCAACTACTCACACATGCGCATCACTAGACGTTACAGTACACGCCCACGCCACTCAGGTGGAGCAGCTTTGACCTTTTTCGCGAAGGCGTCTTCAAATATTTCAGCGTAGAATGAGTGATGTACGCTTTTGACCCGCAAGTCAGACATTCACAATACACTCTGCACACTTATATTGTTTTTTATATGACTTTAGCGTGACTATCAAGAAACTATGTCGGCTTAGCTATTCGCCAAATTTATGTTTCGTGGCCACAAGGCTAGCTTTCACCATCGCCACAACGTGGCAATACCGTAAACAAAGCAAAGTTTCTTGTGCTTTTTCTTAGCACAAGCAAAAAAAGGGGGGGGGGGTAAAACAGGAGACTCCAAAGTAACCCATAGGTTTCTTGTTGTTTGATTGATTTGTGGGGTTTAACGTCCCAAAACCACCATATGATTATGAGAGACGCCGTAGTGGAGGGCTCCGGAAATTTCGACCACCTGGGGTTCTTTAACGTGCACCCAAATCTGAGTACACGGGCCTACAACATTTCCGCCTCCATCGGAAATGCAGCCGCCGCAGCCGGGATTCGAACCCGCGACCTGCGGGTCAGCAGCCGAGTACCTTAGCCACTAGACCACCACGGCGGGGCGATAGGTTTCTTGTTGTCAATGTTCTATGTTTCACTGACGCATATGGCCCACTAGCGATCGTTATAGCAACTATCATTATCTTAAATTCTTTCACTATGTAATTTGTGTGTGAGAGTGACTTGTTATGTGCGTTCACGTTCTCGCACTTTACCGCAGTCAACACGCAGCCGCTGTTATTTGGAGGTACAAATGAGTGCTGGGCGAGTTGGCTTTGTTTCATGATGTTAAAGGGCCCGACTAAAGCGGCCCACGGGACGGAAGGACAATAGAAGACGCGGCGTGTCATGTTGGGGATCCACCGTGAGACGACGTGCTGAAAAGTTCAGGGCCGCACGGCGTATAAGCCGACCCGACCGATTCCTGGCTCGAATATCGCTTCATATACTTATAAACGCGACACGATACTAATGCGATTATCTGCTATTGTTCCGCAGTCACGCCACCTGAAGAGTGCACCTACCCGGTCGACGCTGGACCCTGCGAAGCGTACATGCCTCGCTTCTTCTACAACTTGCTGACCAAGACGTGCGAGCAGTTCGTCTACGGAGGGTGCGGAGGCAACGCCAACAATTTCCTCACCTTCGACACATGCGAGAAGAAGTGCAAGAAAGTCTTCGGAGTCGTTCCACGTGCTTGAGAAATAAATTACTCCTCCGTAACGAGGATACACTTCGGTGGATTCGATTCTCCATCGAGTGATAACCACAATCTCAATGTAGGCTAGTTAAAAAAACTGACCACGTGCTGCGTGAAATTTAAAAAAAAAACATTTTGGTGAAGATGCACGTAAGGCAGGCTGCCTGATCTTCACTAGCATGAAACGTGGGGAGGGTTCCCGCATGCAGCGTGCTCCAGTGTTTCCCCATAGCAAACTCTTTGGTGCTTTATTCGCCCTCGGTCCACTAACGCACCATCACGTTGCCTATCACTTTCAATATGTGGTCTTTCAAATAGATGACTTCAACCCTAGAGATGCACGTCTATGTCTCGTGTTCTAGATTAGAAAAACATGATGCTTTGGCAAATTTCATCGGGGATCGTGACACCACTGCTAAGCCAACCATAATGTTTTAGACAGCAGCGATAAGCTCATGATGTGCTTAGTGTGAACCAGGGGCGAGTGGTGGAATGTACAGAATTTCAGTGACACCCGTTTACAATGGACCATGACAGCAACATGACAAGACTAACAAGTCGGGATCGTAAGATGCTTGGCACCTGAAATTGAAAAATGAAATGTGTGCACAATTCACCACGAGCAATGTTTGCTTGGGTGCGATTTCAGACTTATCATCATAAAAATACGCTAGACAGCAACGTGAAGAGCCCACTGAGAGGAAAACCTTCGCGTTCAATGGACTCTGCAATCTAAGCCTGATATCACATATTTGCAAGGTCATCAGGGTCCCCTGTACGGAGCTGTCTCAGTTAAATAGACTAAATCATTAATCATGCGACACACGCGAGTGTACATACTTTCCTGAAAACTAGAGAAACGTTTGTTTGTACGCATGACAAGCGGCACAAATATAATATTGCTCAAAAGTAAAGAGCTTTCAGATCTTTATGCCGAACCTAGTTTTCTTGACAACTAAGCTGGAGTGAACGCCAATTATTATTATTTTTTAATCCTTATGGTGGCTAGAAGCTTATCGTAACGTTTTTACATAATTTCTAAGTTTAATAGGTGTGTTTCCAAGTCAGGTTAAATGGCCATTTGACAGTTATCATAATCGTCTCATTATTTTGAAGGTAGCAGATTTTTCGCCGACGAACCCACATATTATACTGTATCCAAACGTTGAACGCTTCTTTGGCTGACCCTGAAATATTCCTATCATTGCCGCAAAGGAAACACTTGTAATTACAGAAACGAACGGGGAAGGTCACTGATAAAAATCTATGCGAAGCCGAATATACAAATGATTCATTGGGGCTTTTATGATAGGTGTTGCTGGTAGTAATAGTTGCGAAAGAAATGAAGTCATCGATGCCCCACTGAGTGGAAAACCTTAGTGTTGGGTAGAATTCAACATCTGGGCCATATGTCACAATGGTCATGGAGTTTACCTCATATCGATTGCTGTTTGGAAGGTAATTATTAAGTTCGTGAAGAGGGGCACAGAGGCTTTCTAGCTTGAAAAACAAAAACTGTTTCTGAATTTTGCTGAACATTTTTCTAAACATTGAATACATAGCTTGGTAATGCGAATATAGACATTTGAACACTGTTTATATGCAGGAAAAAATACAAAATTTTGCTGCTGGAGGCAAAAACTAAAGGCTGAAACGCCTGTCCAGGTCTCGGCCTCCTGATAACTATTACAGTTTACGTCAGTGACACAGTATAGACATATCATTACGCATAATATACATAATCATTTACTATAAGATAGTTGCTTGCTTTTACATGCTGTCATATATTTTTCTTACACATATATTCAAATTGAGTTTTCTAAAACTTTTTTCTAAACATTGAATGCATAGCTTGGTACTTCGTATATAGACATTTGAACACTCTTTATATGCAGAAAAAGAAATACAGAGCTCTTTGTACTAAGGATAAAGCATCTGTATCAACCCTCAGTGAGTAGTATGTGCTTCGTCCTGTCTTCTCGGAGTCTCTCTTTAACTACGAGCTCGTGTTTTAAGGTAACATGAATGACCTACTCGATCAACCAGCCGTTAATTGTCTAAAGACCTGCGGCAGCTGTCAGGGGCAGGCACTGGTCATGTCTGCACATGAATTACGTCGTAGTCAGTCCGGGCAAGTCCACGTCTCTTTGAATATATTTGCTGTATAATCTTGCTCCTTGTGTCTACCCACACTGTGGAAGCAGAGAAATAGCTGGCTGTCCCACAATCGTGTGCAGATGTAATCACAAAACAGCTACCGTCAGAGCAGATTGGTTGTTCGCGCTGTGTGTCCCCATCACTTCATTAAGGCAGCGCAATATTCACGGTGCAAAACTCGTGGACTGCTGGCATCTTAAAGAGCTCTGGCAATCCTCTCCCTGCGCCAATAGGTGACAGTCAGGCGTACGGTCCCCCCCCCCCTAGCTGCCTTTTTAACGTCGGTATTTCAAATGACGTTCAGTGCGCTAGAAGTTACGTACAGCTTCAATGATCGTGTGTGCACATTCCCTGAAAATGACTTGCAAGTAATATATTATACAATAGCTTTCAATAAAAAAGTGCTGCTGTCTGAGGTGGTTCACGCTTCTAAGGAAAGGATGATTTCACATAAATTACGCAAGGACTCAGAAGACACGGAGGAGCACGATCGGATGCGCTCGTATACATGTCAGGATACGGGGACAATTGTTCGTCTCCATGCCCTTACGTGTGAACGCGTCTTTATCCGCGCAGACTTTTATTTTCAATGTATAATACGCTAGGCCAACAACAGTTCAGCTCAGTTGTTGTACCAGTGTGCTGCCAACGGTGATCATCTCTGCAAGGACGTCAGCTAATGAAGGGGGTCGACGCGGAGTCTTAACGCTGGCAGAACGGTCAACTTAAGTGCACTTGGAGGGAGCGCACTTCGCTCCACTGTTATTCGCACGCTGTCACACAGGTACGTTTAGTGGCACTCACTGCAAACTACACTTGCCAGCGAGTGCGTTTTCCAAACTTCCCATTCGCTGCGACGGAGTGTCTATATTCGGTAGAAGTGGCTCTAGAATACATAAGGTATTGTCCGAGGTCATGTCACATCGCTGGAAAAATCTTTTTTTCTCAGCAACAATCCGCTGCATTAAAGCATGCTATACGACAAAAAGGTACTCTGCTCTCCTTACTCTTTACCACCGCGACTACTAGGAGGATGCCGAACACACCCTGTGCAATAGTCGCAGCCACCGCTCTTCAAAGCGATAGCATTAAAAAGCTCGTGTCGCAGAAAATCCGCTGCCGGCGTCGGCCCCTTTGGTGGTGAGCCATTTCCGATGGAGGCGGAAATGTTGTAGGCCCGTGTGCTCAGATTTGGGTGCACGTTAAAGAACCCCAGGTGGTCTAAATTTCCGGAGTCCTCCACTACGGCGTCTCTCATAATCATATAGTGGTTTTGGGACGTTAAACCCCACATATCAATCAATCAATCTTTGGTTGTGAGCGAAAAATCTTCTGTGCGTCTGCGACCAAAAAATCAAGTTACCGAGATAGCCGCGGGAGGCCACTACTTCTCCGCGCGTGCGCATCCGATCACCTGAAGAAGCCGCGCATTCGAAGAAAAAAAAAGTGCTCAAGGTCACGAGGCATGGTAGTTTCTTTGCCTTTCCACCCCTCCCTGCTTAGTTTCCAGCGCTTTCGTCAGGACGAGAGAACAGATAATGGAATTGCAGCATGCGACAAATCTTTTAACTCCACTCACACTGGACGGATTCTTAAGAAATTTGCGGTGTTGATTTCGTCGGGCAATAAGCTCTTCTAGTGAATTCATTCCATGGTTACTTGAAAAAGTGTTTCAGGGCTACTTTTACGCATTTTTTTTCGACAGGTGTCACGACGAAAACGAGCCCATTCGGCGATAATAGCGCACGCTGGTCCAGTCTACTGTGCGCGTGTTTGTGTGCGTGCGTGTGTATGTAACAAAACATAAAAATAAGTAAGCACTTAGCAGTTTGAAGGGCGCACTAGGGGCCGGATTTCGCTATCGCGTTCAATTCTTAAAGGCTAAGCTTAAGGGTCCCACCATTTTTATATAATTGTTACTACAAGGGCTGACTATTGTTGTTAAACATTATTACTTATGAATAAAAAATAGCAAATATCCATTGTGCCACTGCATTACCCATCATCGATATTATTATGATTTCTCAATTACACTTCTCTTGGTCGTGCAGCAGCGCGCCACAAAGTGACATTCTTGGGGCATAAGTGGGCTCGCTTGAAGTGACACTAATTTTATCACTGTGACCGTGGTACTAGCCAAGTTCTAGAAGAGCGAGTGGTGGACACAGCCTCACCCTCTTAACCAGGCGATTTCTCTCACTGTCGCGGACAGAAGTAAACGCGCTTTTGCAACCATATTTCGCGAAAGCCACACTCTGCAGCGCTTAGAAACACGAAACGCTTCAAGCAAAAGAACATGACAGCCAACGACCCTTGGAGTGTGTTGCCGCGAGCAGCGGCTGCACGCGCCACACACGCTGGCTGACACTGCGCTCTTGTCGACAGCTTGCAGCAGAAAAAGCCTCTCTCCCATGCTGGCTGAGGGACGTCCTCTCTGTGACTTCACAGGTTATGCGACAGAGGTGTCTTAAAGGCACTCTCGTGGGTAAAAACTGGGGTAAGACACAGACTAATGAAGAACCTGCGTGAGGGTGGATCGCCGCAATATTTATCTGATGTTGCATAGTAAAACGTTACCGAAATATTTTGCGAGGTGCATGCATTTACTGAGATCGCTGAAACAAAAACACGAAATTAAGGAAGCACCTTTTCGAGGTGTTTAATTGGATTGGGGTCTGTGAAGTATGTATCAGGGAGGATTTGTAATCACGGGTCGAATTCCCATCATCAAGCTATGCTAACTAATTGGCTGGAAGTTACTTACGCGAATTTTGAGCCCAGTGCCTTAGGTAATAAATTTGCTACTTCTCCACCAAACCCAGCCAAGCTCAAAATGATTGATTGGAACAGCCGTATATCATTTCGTATTCATTCGGAACCACGCGAAGCGCCATGTTTATAGATACTAAAGAAAGCAAATACATTGACTCTTCGGGCTCACTTACGTCACCGACTCTCGAGTCGCGCGACTAAGGTGGTCACCAACATTTTTGCACGCCCAAATCACGAGGTGCTCAGTCTGATATATAGCTTTACATGGTCGCGTTTGTAAAAAAAAAGTTTTTTGCAACCATATTTTCAATAACTAATAGGCACTCACGCCTTTGCAAAAACTGGTGGTAGCGGGGAGATCATCCAATACAGTCTTCAACGAAAAACGGCCATAACAGTCTTTTGGTGACCTATCACTTAACGAATTCGGCATGTTAGAATATTTGGGATAACTTCTGTGACGCTACTTCGACCGCGCCGCAGTTGTGAGTGGGCTCCGAAAGCGAGCTGCACCTCAACGTGCCGTGAACCCCAAATCCAACGATCCCAAACTGCCTCGCCTTGAAAGCAATCGAACGTCGTTCCTGCAGTGTGCATCTATTTTGTGTGCGTGCTGTTGTGGTCATGCCACCTGATAGCAGCTATACATCGGCCAAAACGTGCGCTTTTCTTTCGGTCGTGCACAACGTGAAAAGATTATCAGCGCTGCGGCGCGAATCAAGCGGGTTCGCGGGCGATATAAGGTCTGACATCGTGGGCACGCGCGCTTGTCACTTTTAGACCTCCGTGGCAGCACCATGAAGACGTTCGTGTTGCTGGCGCTTTGCGGCACTGCCTTCGGTGAGTTCCACGAGAGTCTAGGCGCATTCTTGTATGCGCTTTTAACACCTCCATCACAACCAGAAACAAAGGTTCAGTAGCATTACCTTTTAAGAAGAAGAAAAATTACTTATAAGACGTCTTTTTACATTGTTTTGAGTGAGAGAAAGGCCCGTAGGATTGAGGGCGCGCACTTCCATCTGCATTTTGAAAATCACCACTGAACATCCCTTGTTCGAACGCGGCTGATTCTCCCAAGGTTGTACTTATGGACTAATGAGGTGCGTGTTGAGAAAACTGGGTGCGAAGCAGGCATAGCTAAGCGATCATTTGCTTCTTTCGTGTTTATTTCTTTTCGATCTGGTACCATACACAACTGACAAATAGCAATGCTTTGGTGAACAGAGTGACTCTCGAACCACTGACGTAATGCGACAAGCCATCTCGATAAGTGCAATCATTACATTGTAGCTATACGGTGTGAGTAATCGTCTCTTTAATATAGTGCTTTATTAAGGCCTCCTTCTTTCACTTCGTTCTTGATTTTTGCCTTTTGTTTTTGTTGTTGTAGCTACGACAAAGTTCAGTGTTTTTATTCGTGCTCGGCCGTATAACTTCTCCGCAAGCATCCGCAGAATGAAGCTCATAGCGCTCATGTGCTTTAAATGTGAGTAGAAATATCGCAGGGTCTTCCAGTGATCATATCACGTCAGGGGTCACCTTGAGTTACGAAAACATTGCGCTTACGCATAGTTGGTGTTTCATGGCAGCACGTCATCGCTCGCCACCACACATACGAGTTCACTCTCGGAAATATATTCCATACCTAATATGAAAAGTGCAAATAACTCGACCTCGCTTCTTCCTAAATGATCACATTTACTGACTCAATCGCTCCCAATGAGTCAATTGACGAAGAGAGGATAAAATAAATGCAAGCGTATGTTTCTTCAACACAATCAATCACTTGCGTGAGCGGAATTTCACAGAACAAAGGCATTTTTACGGGAGTTCAAAAGGCCATAACCTTGAGCCACGTTTCCAGACAACCTAGTGGTGACTAGGTATACCGTTGCCCGCCATCTAAATGACAGTTCTGTACAGTAGTAAAGTGGATAACTTGGCCACAGTCACGTGATCTCTAAAACCAAGCTCGCATTGTCATGACACAAATCTAAATATAACTTGAACTTGGCGGCTGCTGCGAGTTGATAGAAACGCAAACTCTCGAACTGTACAAAAGTACTCTGCGCCAGTCGATAGAGAGTCAGACGGCACATACTAAAAGACGGTTCCACGGGCTGATTTGCCTAGGAGTTATCTAAACGCGTTTATCAAACCTGTTCACAGCACGCGCAATGCTATAACAATACCTTTAACACTGCCAAAACATAATATTTTCGGGGGCCTGTCAGGCAGGAAAGATCACACACTGGTTCAAGGATCTGGGGGCTACATTACCAAACCTTGAAGTGGTTATGGGGAACGCAGTATTAGAGCGCTCCAGAAATTTCGACTATCAAGTGTTTTTTAATGTGCACTGACATCGTACATTAAATGGGCTTCCGTCATTTCTCCTCCATCGAAACATGAACGCCTCAGCCAGAATCAAAACCTTTACTTTCGGGACGGTTCAAAAAGAGTTGGTGAAGAGGTAGCACACAAGATGACCCGAATGACATTTAATTGCAGCCGCTGGTGATTTTGACTCCCAATGCTTGCCCACGGCTGACCCAGGACCATGCAAAGCTTACATGCCAATGTGGTGGTTCAACGTGCTTTCGGGCAAGTGCGAGGAGTTCGTTTACGGTGGTTGCAGAGGAAACGATAACAGGTACAGGACTAAAGCAGATTGCGAGAAGACCTGCGCAGAAGTATCAAGTAAGTCGGCTTCGATGCAAGGCGAGAACGATATAGTTTTTTTATGTTTCGCATCTGTTAGGCTGCAGCGTGGAAACATCCTCGTTGCATGTCAGTTCTGCCCAAATTTGCGGCGCGGAACAATGCACGTGACAAAAATTCACAGTTTCAACGCAAGCAAGAAGCACCAAATAACACAGCGTTAAATTGCAGCCATACACAAAATCCGCGTATAAAAGGGCTAACCACGCATATTTACCTTCTAGTCCTAAGCTGGGCCAGTCACAAACTCTCCACAGGGTTTTTTTTCTGACAATAGCCTACACAATCCCGCTCCATCTTGAATGTACATTTTCATAACTATACCCAGAGGCTAAAGGTGAATTACGTCGTGATCGAGCAGAAATGCTAGAGCGTAACTACACCGGGACCGCGTACTACAACTGCAGACCCTGTGTAGAATAGGAACTCGCATGACCAGTTCATTAGATAGATAGATAGATAGATAGATAGATAGATAGATAGATAGATAGATAGATAGATAGATAGATAGATAGATAGATAGATAGATAGATAGACAGATAGATAGATAGATAGATAGATAGATAGATAGATAGATAGATAGATAGATAGATAGATAGATAGATAGATAGATAGATAGATAGATAGATAGATAGATAGATAGATAGATAGATAGATAGATAGATAGATAGATAGATAGATAGATAGATAGATAGATAGATAGATCTGTCTATCTATAGGCACGCGCCGCGCTGCGTCCGGCGTTTCTCCGTCACAAGAAGAGGGAGACGCAGTGTTGTCTGGGTAATGCATCGGCGCGAAATGCAGCATCGCGTTTCACGGCGGTTGCCGTTGGGCCGCGCCGCCGGAAGCTGGTCGCGTCTGACGTCAGACTATAAAGTGCTCGCGTTTTGCTAACGTAGCGTCGCTGTGCACATCGTGCGCGCGCGTCAACGCTACATTAGCGTATACTGGGCCCATCATGATGCGCTCGTGGCCGTTTTGCTAGCCCCGCACATGCTACGCTCTTAGTGCGCTCAAAGTCATTTCACTAGCTTCAAATTAACCTGCCCTGCCGTCGTGGTCTAGTGGCTAAGGTACTCGGCTCCTGACCCGCAGGTTGCGGGATCGAATCCCGGCTGCGGCGGCTGCATTTCTGACGGAGGCGGAAATGTTGTAGGCTTGTGTACTCAGATTTGGGTGAAGGTTAAAGAACCCCACGTGGTCGAAATTTCCGGAGCCTTCCAATACGGCGTCTCTCATAAATATAGCGTGGTTTTGGGACGTTAAACCCCACAAGTCAATCAATCATTCAACCAAGCTTCAAATTAACCGAATTTGGTGTTACGTAACGTCAATGGATGACAAAATATATGACTGGTGCAAACATGATAATCCTGACACGCGTGTCATGTAAGCACATGACAACATACCACGCTGATATTGTGCTCATGGCAATTTCGCTAGCTTCACATATACTAAATTTGGTATCACGTGACGTGAATAGATGACGAAGGTAAACGACACATCTGAACATGATAATCATGACACGGAAGTCACGTACGGCATCATTTACCTCCGCCTCGTAACGTTGTGTTGATATTAAAGTGGCATGTCAACATTTCTCATTCGTTCTTCACATATCATTGATTCCCACTGTACGTGGGATCTGCCATTTTGCGTGGGAACTGCATTCTGATCAGTGATGCAAAAATAAAACGAAAAGAAAAAAATACACCTATCACTAAATTTTAAAGAACATGCAACAGAACGAAAATAAGCTTTTCGAAAAGCAACAAAAGCTAAATATAATCAGTATTCTTTGTTCATTGAAATGCACGCATCTTAAAAATGCTTCACATCTGTATATATCGACAAGTGAGAACACCTGCTAAACTGCGCTCACATTTGTCGTTAGGGAGTATCGTAATCGTCCATTTTCGTGTTTTCTTTTCAGCGTCTTTCAACGTGAACGCCAGGAGCAAGCTCGGAAAATCGGAACCACATGGTAAGAAAGCGTTCTGTGTGCAGGCGGCATTATGAGCCACCCTATGAGCTTCTTAGGGTATGTAAAAGCGCATATGTGCCCTATTTCGCACACGTAAGAGCAATCACTGGTATCTAAGGTTAGTCCAATGCTCCTCAAATACCTCTTGTATATTATTGTATGCAACTATACGCCCATATATCCTATCGGCAAGCTTGGCAGCCTAAATATTTTTTCCTGCAAATGCGCAACCAAACGCAAGAGTTGCAACATCACTCTTTCATCGTTTAGATCCCGTGAATGGCTTTGAATTTCGTGGGGCGATCGGCCCCTGATTCAACTGAGCTCTAAACCTGTCTTTCGCAGTGAACCCATTCGCTTGTTACATGCCACCTGACCATGGACCATGCCGTGCGTCCATCCCTCGCTATTACTTCAACAACGACACACAAACGTGCGAGGAGTTCACCTACGGTGGCTGCCAGGGCAACGCCAACAATTACGAAACGGCGGAGCAGTGCAAGGCCAGCTGCAAACGTAAGTAGCCAAGTTACGAGTGCCAGCAGGCCAGAGGGGCCATGGCCTTTTGTTGGTATGTTACAATACTCGGCGACAACTTGAAGGCGTTTTCCTGGAAGCAAGGTTCTAGCTTTGTCACCATAATCATTGTCACAATACATTTGAATTTAAAAATCCTCTTTTCGCGAATACGAACACGCACAAACAATACAGCATAGTTACATGTCTACTCTACGCAATAAGAGCGCTGGAGAAGATCAAGAAACAGAGATTGCACTGCACTCAGCACCTTTGTTTTTGAAAACAGTAGAACTCGTGGGACGCTGAATTTTTACGAAACAACAAATGTGCCTCTCTGAAAATAGGAGAAGAAATCATATTCATTTATTTAGTCAACCTATGTCGCAATGCAAGAGGAACGAGTAAATACAGTAGGCAGAAAATTTTCAAGGCAGAATTCAGGTGAAAATTCCTCTGTGAACATATCGCTTTAGTTGTGTGCCTTAACCGGGACAAAGGATTTCGTCAACATTTGCGCAGTCCTTACGTGTTTCTTGGTCTTTTAAAAAGTGTCATTTGGACGCTTTTAATATACATCAGTTGTACTATAAACCCCAAATATCCCTGCCTGCCATTCCTCTTCAGTGATAAAGATTACTTACAAAAGAAAAAAGCTTCGCAGATTCCCCCTTTGATGGTAGTCAATGGACGCGTTGAGCCGTACCCGAGTTTGGTCATACCACCAACGACGTTACATTGTGGTTGAAGAAAATTTATTTAGGCCCTAATAAGGCATCGAAAGCAAAACGTGGACCTATCTGCACTTTCACATATAGTCTAAGCTTTCGGATGGACTAGTAAGTGGTTCTCTGGTGAACTGATCTCTCACAGTAGAGTACATCGTACTCTAAATCGTTAACAACTTTTTCTACACACAGCTTTCCCATCCCAGTTTGCCGTCCTACTGAAGTTCATGTCTAAGCTTGGGTGCGCTGTGTTTTCGCAGCCGAGACCGAGTACGAAGCCAAATGTCTCGCCCGGCCCGAGAGCGGGCCGTGCCTGGCGTACATCCCTATGTGGGGCTACGACGCCAAGCTGGGCAAGTGCGTGGAATTCATATACGGTGGCTGTGATGGTAACGACAACAAATACCCCACCGAGGAAGAGTGCCAAAAGAGCTGCAAGAAATCAACCCCAGGTATTGTGTCGCTACAAAGTTTGCGCAAAACTCATTTGCATATTGTAATCCGAATGAGTGTCACTGACATATAGCTCAATCGGGAGCATTCTTGTGGTGCGAAAAATTACCCTTCACGGTGGTCTAGTGGCTAAGGCACTTGGCTGCTAACCCGCCGAGCGCGGGATCGAATTCAGGCTGCGGCGTCTGCTTTTTCGTTTTGGGGAAAATGCTTGAGGCCCATTTGCTTAGATTTAGGTGCACGTAAAGAAAACAATCCCGGCTGGTCAATAATTCCGGAGATCTCCAATATGCCGTCTGTCATATTTCTATGGTGTTTTTGGGAAGTTAAACCTTAACAATTAAAATTATTTTAATGAGGAAATGTTGTCATTGCTGAAATCAACGTTAATAGGCTTACACCACGAGAATTCTTTGTACTATTCTGGCATTGGTACTTCCTTGCCCGGAAGCGCTTAGTGCCTGATTGTACGGGATGAAATAATATTTAACACACGAAAATTAAATTCTCATATTTAAAAATATATTGTTACTTACAAGCTAACCTGCGCAATAACAAAACATCCAAATGAACTGTCTGACATTGACATATTTCACTATGTGAGTTTCCGTCAAAGTACAATGCCTTAAATTCACTCTGGCAAATAAAAGCCGTCGTTTCAAAAATGGTAGATTGCACGCCTTCTGGGAGTTGGTTTCATGCGTCGTCATCGGCGGGTAATTATCTACCTTTCATATTTTGCCTTGAATCAAACTTCACAAGGTTAATCGACGCATTTTTGCATGTGTTGTATTTGTGTGCAAATTGTGGGCTTACCAGGAATGTCGCTTACAGAGGCGTTTGAAAAAAGGAAATTTTCGTCTGGATCGAGTCACGTAAGCAGTCACGTTAGAATACACATACGAGTAAAATAAAGACAAAGTCCCTTTACGATACGATGGTGTGAGCCCCATAGGTAACTTCTATTACTGATTCCTCCAACGTCAATAAATAATTGATCATAGCTTGCTGAATAATGAGAATACAAATGCAATGTTTATTAGACTGCTATAGAAGCCGATCCAATTGTTGAACCAATGGTGACGTACATGATACTTGTATCATAGATGAAAATATGTGATGTTTGTTTAGTTCTTATAAAACTACATACACATACTGCAAATACAATTAACGTAGCGTGGACATTACGCCTGGATAGGGCCTTTTTCCCAAGCAATTTCAAAACTTGGAAAGGCTCAGTCGTAAAACAAGTGATTCTCACACAAAATGCTTTGGTTCAATTCGTGCTGGGATTTTGTTCCAGTCCTTGCATTCATGGGGCCAACTATTGCGATGTCCGTTTTTCACAGCGTTCTCGCATTTAAACTGCAAATGTCAGGTGTCGCCATTCATTTCTGGGTAGATAAAAGCTGTACAAAGATATATATATATATATATATATATATATATATATATATATATATATATATATATATATATATATATATATATATATATAACGTCCGTTCTAAGTGGAGTAAGAGA
Source organism: Rhipicephalus annulatus (assembly GCA_013436015.1). Lineage (NCBI taxonomy): Eukaryota > Metazoa > Arthropoda > Arachnida > Ixodida > Ixodidae > Rhipicephalus > Rhipicephalus annulatus. The sequence goes on from WOVY01001603.1 coordinate 66,959, forward strand.
ATAATTTTGGCATCAGTGTATTTTTTTTAAATGGCAGCATATCCACGGAGTGAATGATGGAGAGTGGGGCGAATCATTCGTACGTGCATTCGTTCTTGCTTCCGTCCGTCCACGCGTCCGTCTGTTTACCGTCCATGTGTCCATCTGCCCGTCCGTGCGTGCGTCTGTTCGTGCGCCCATCCATGCATCTGTCTGTGTGTCCGTTCGTCCATCTATTCAACACTCCATGTACCACCATCTCGCATCTTTCCATCACATATTCCCCATATTGAGGCACCACCATCCAGCGGACATTCCACGGACTAAACGAGAGGTGGCACACGTACACTTTCTTACGGCTTGCGCTTCGGGTCGGCTTCCCACCTTTAACCACCTCGAGTTCATTGCATATACTAACTAGTTCACTGTATATACTAGTGTATATGTTCATGGTATATACTAGTTCGCGTTGGGCACTGCGGCCCGACGCTCGCTAAACCTTTCTAAAACCAAGGAGGTTACGCCCAGCGAGTATAACGTAGCAACATTTTCCTGTCATATAATGCTCAATGTGCATGCCAATGACTGCTAATAGGGAATGAGAGACAGGAGAATTCGGCTTTTACTTTCTTACGGCTTGCGCTTCGTATCTAAATCTCACCTTTAACCACCTGGAGTTCATGGTATATACTAGTTCATTGTATGCATGGCACTGCGGCTCAACGCTCGCTAAACCTTTTTAAAACTAAGGAGGTTACACCCAGCGAGTATAACGTAGCAACCCTTTCTTGTCATATAGTGCTCAATGTACGTGCCAATGGCTGCTAATGGGGAATGAGAAACAGGAGCATTCGGCTTTTAGTTAACGCGCAGGCTGCGATTCTTTTTTATTGTTCAACAACGCACAGAAGTAATCTCCCACTGGCACCGCCTTGGAGGTCAAAATGTAACACTTGTTACACACTACTACTACGACTACGAGGGACGAACGGATGCTGCTATAAAAAGCTTCGCCCCTGAAAAGCTTTAGGTGGAGTCTCACCGGTAACCACTGCCGGGAATGCACGCCCTCACAAGAGCAGATTTGGCCACCCTGGTGCAGTACTTCGCCACTACCTCCAACATGAATGCACCAATTAACCCTCGGCCCTCAGTCCTGAGCGGCTGCGAAGCACTGTCCAAGGCGGCGGTTAGACTTGGGACCCCTTGTAGGGTGCTAAGAATCTCTGGGTCCAGACAGGGTGTCATTGGAATTTGAACTTGGCTAGGTTTAATGCTAGAACGCTACCTAGTGAGGCTAGTTTAGCTGTGCTATACGAGAACATAGACGGGGTTAAATAGCATGTAATAGGGTTCAGTGTAGTTAGGAGGACAAGTGAGGCTTACACACTACTGAAGAACTGTCACTTCCTATGCTATCGTGGCTTAGTTGACAGAAAGAAACTAAGGGTGGGTTTCCATATACGTAAAAATACAACAATCAACAGGGAAAGGTATTGTAGCTTCAGTGAAAAGGTAGAAAGCATCGTAATTAAGTTCAATAAAAGGTACACGAAAACGTTGGTGCAGGCCTGCGCACCTACATCTAGCCATGATGATGTATTACCTGAACGCATCTACGAAAACGTAGAATCAGCAATGAGTAAAGTAATTACACAATATACTGCCCTGATGAGCGACTTTAATGCCAAAGTAGGCAAGAAGAAGGCTGGTGACCATCCAGTAGAGGATTCTGGCATTGGGTCGAGAATAACAGAGTGGTTAATAGTAGGGTTCACAGAATGTAATGATGGACGGATCTTCAATACCTTTTTTTAGGAAATGGACTTACCGTAAGTGGAGTCTTAATGGCGAAATTAAAAATACTTCATTCTGTGTGCACACCCTAGCATAGTACATCATGTGGAAGAAGTTGGCAGGATCCGCTTCAGTGACCATAGAGGGTTAAGGTCTCGAATTGGCATAGACGAAAAAGGAGCGGCAGACACTCGCACGAAAGAAGCCAATTAATGAGCTTGCCAGGCATGTTGTTGGGCTATTGCGTTGATGGTATCGTGAACGTTTAAAGTATCCTCTCTTGGTTCACATCTATACATCGTATGTTACTTGTTATTTCTTCTACACCGCACGTCTCATCATTAATACTAGAGAAGCAAAGTTTGTCCGAGCGAGAAAGTTTTGTTTTGCGAACTTTGGTTTTTGTCAGACCGGGTAGCAAAAATCTGACCCGGTGGCGTCTTTATTGGCGCAAAGCTTATGCGCTCGTTCCTTTGCTGAGCACCATTACGAGCTGTGCCTAGCTGTAACTCAGTGAGTGAGCACAGCGACAAGTCTACTTGCTCAGGCACCTCAAGCCACGCAGATCATCTTTTGCTCGCGGGTATGTCACGCGTCGGGCGTCCGCACTCACACTATGCATGCGCAACTCTCCTCCTTCCATCTCTCCAACAGCAGCCAGTTACTCTCTCCTCTTCGCTCCTACCACATGCTTCCGTTCGCTCCCCCATTGCGCATGCGCGTTCGCTTTCTCTCCTCTCTAACGCTTCTTTTCTCCTGCCTCACAACGCCGACGCAGGGAGCGTCTGATAACGTACGTTCGCTCCCCCTCTCCTCTCGGCATTCCTCTCCGCGGCGTCTCGCAATACTGACGCAAGCAGCGTGTGCTAAGGAGTTTCTAGATCGAAAAAACTGGCTGTTCGCGCTGCACAACTACAATGCTCCGCATCAGCCCATGATGCCATTCGTGTAGTTGGTGTAATATTTATTTATTTTTTGCAGACGCCAACTGGTTTACACTGAGACTATTGCTGCTGAAATGGGGAATAGGAATTAAATAAAAACTAGCGACAAAACTGATAGCAGTTTTTAAAGTCAAAACAAAATAAATCTTCGTACCTAACTGCATGCGTTCCAATCGGTGAAGCAAATATAAGATGAACAGAAAAAATACACCAATAACTAAATTCCAAGGAACATTTCAAAAAGTAACAAAAGCTAAATATAAGTAGTATTCTGTGTTCATTGACATGCACGCATGTTAAAAATGCTTCGCATCTGTATATTCGACAAATGAGAACACGTGCAGAAATGTGCTCGCATTTGGCGTTAGCGAGTATGGTAAAATCGTTCATTTTCGTATCTTCTTTTCAGTGTCTTTCAACGTGGACGCCAGGCGCAAGCTCGAGGAATCGCAACCACATGGTATGAAAGCGTTCAGTGTGCAGGCGACATCAGGAGCCGCCCCATGAGCTTCTTCCGATTTGTAAGCGCATACGCATCCTGTTTCACACACGTTTGCGCAATCACTGGTGGCTTAGGTTAGTCCTACGCTCCTCAAATACATCTTGTATATTATTGCATGCAACTATATTTTCATATATGCTACGAGCGATTTCGGCAGCCTAAATGTTTTTTTTTTGTTTTTGCAAACGCACAACCACACGCAACATTTGTAACATAACTCTTTCACACGGGGCAAGAATGCTTTAGTTGAGCGAACGCCGCAAAGTGAGCGCTTGTTGGGAAGGGACCGATCTTTTCTCGTTCCCGGCGTGCCGATAGATGGCTCGCCAGACTGAGGACCATGGCGGGCTGCTGGCAAATTCCACAAAGCACATCCGGCACGTGGGCGACGGTTTCCAAACCTGAGAAAACCGGGTAATCCCGTTAGAGTGTACTATAAGTTCCCCTTCTATTGCACTGTAATCACGTGATATCAACCACGCGACACGCATAAAGTGGTGGCGCGAAAGAAAGGGTGGTAAGGGAGGAAGTTGACGTTGCGGCGAGGGTGTTGTGGCGACGATAATTTAGCACCGCTACTTTCCTACATCACGGTCTTTCCTACACTGGGAAGGGGGGGAGTGTAAGCCGGGGCACCGGGGCAATGTTTGTAGCGCCATCTCCCAGGCTCCTATCGAAGCAGAACATTTTCGGACAGCGGATAGTCCCGGCACTCACTTACCTAAAGTATTCTTGCACCGTGCTCTTTCACCGTACAGAACCCGTGAATGGCTTTGAACTTCGTGGGGCGACCGACCCCCGATTTAACTGAGCTTGTCTTTCGCAGTGAACCCATTCGCCTGTTACATGCCACCTGACCAAGGACCATGCCGTGCATCCATCCCTCGCTATTACTTCGACAACGACACACAAACGTGCAAGGAGTTCACCTACGGAGGCTGCGAGGGAAACGCGAACAACTACGAAACGGTCGAGCAGTGCAAGGCCAGCTGCAAACGTGAGTAGCCCAAGTTACGAGTATCGGCAGGTATGTTAATATACTCGGCGACAACTTTTCTTGCCACTGAAGGGAGAGCTACGAAGGCGGAGATTCTGCACGTGTAACACTACGTGAAGTAGTCAGTTTTGGCACGCGTCTCGTAATAGTATGAAAAGTAACGGGGTCGCACCATCAGCGTTTCTTGTAGACGCAGACGCCGCTTAGCGTTTGAGGTGCACGTAAAATGGGGGCACTTTCTCGCGCGTCCAAAAACGCGAAGTCACAACGTATACATTAACGTATATACGACTATTTTAGTGGTGGGAGCTGCATGCTGTCTCAAATAGCTCCACGTAGAAAATAAAGGGGAAACTTCTATATTTCTCGGTGAGAATGCGGGCGCTGTTGTGGAACTACGATCATGGCGGTTGGATGTCCGAGATTTGGCTCTCAGCTTCCACTCCGATGCCACTTCAATGATATTGATTATTCAGTTGCAGTTTTCTGTACTAGCTATTAGCTGAGAAAGCATGTATGCGACGCTGCGGCACACCATCCCTACCTTCTGTTTGTAGCGATTGCTTGAAGCTGCGTGTTCGACTGAGTAACTGAACGCATTAGCACAAAGAAATTCTTACGCTGAAGTAGTGTTCACGGGCAAGCTTGTCCTCATTCACAACAGACCGTTAGCAAACGCGCCTACTCAGTGATAAAGAATAATTAAAAAAAACAAAGCTTCGCACATCCCCTGTTTCACGGTAGTTAACAGACTTGCTACGTGCTGACCCGGACACGAGTTCGGTGATACCAGCAATGACGCCAAACTGTGGTTGAAGCAAATTGGTTTAGGCCCTAAGTACGCATCGAAAGCAAAACGTGGAACTCTCTGCACCTTCACATATTGTCTAAGCTTTCCCACCCCAGTTTACCGTCCTATTGAAGTGCATCTCTAAGCTTGGGTGCGCTCTGTTTTCGCAGCTGAGACCGAGTACGAAGCCAAATGTCTCGCCAGGCCCGAGAGCGGGCCGTGCATGGCGTACATCCCTATGTGGGCCTACGACGCCAAGCTGGGCAAGTGCGTGGAATTTATATACGGCGGCTGTGACGGCAACGACAACAAGTACCCCACAAAGGAAAAGTGCCTGAACACCTGCAAGAAATCAACCCCAGGTAATGTGTCTGTACAAAGTATGCGTAAAACTCATTTGTATATCGGCTACTGACCCGCAGGGCGCGGGTTCAAATCCCGGCTGCGGTGGCTACATTTCCGATGGAGGCGGAAATGTTGTATGCCCGTCTGCTCATATTTGGGTGCACGTTAAAGAACCCCGGGTAGTCGAAATTTCCGGAGCCCTCCACTACGGCGTCTCGCATAATCATATAGTGGTTTTGGTACGTTAAACCCCACATATCAAACAATCAATCAAACTCATTTGTATAATATATAATATGAGTCTCACTGACATAAAAGCTCAATGGGGCTCATTCTTATGAAAAGAAAAATTACCCGTCACAGTGTGAGGTCGTGGGGTCGAATCCCGGCCACGGCGGCTGAATTTCCGATGGAGGCGAAAATGCTTGAGGCCCGTGTTAGATTTGAGTGCAAGGGAAAGAACCACAGGTGGTCGAAATTGCCGGTGCCCTTCACTAAGGCATCTCTCATAATCATATGGTGGTTTTTGAACATTATACCCGAATAATTATCAATATTATTATGCGAAACTGTACTCATTCCTACAATCAACGTTAATGAACTGAAGTTATGAGTGTTCGTTGCGCTATCCTAGCATCGGTACTTTCTTGCCGCAAAGTGGGTAATACCTCAATGTACGAAGTAAAATTATATCCAACCCATTTTCATAATTAAGAAAGTTTTTACTTACAAGCTCAACCTGCACAATAACAAAGCATTCAAATAAACTCTCTGATATTGCAGGCGTGGGGAAACTTTTTTCACTATGTGAATGTGAGTCACATTGCAAAGCCTTCAATTCACTCTGGCAATAAAAAAGCCGTCGTTTTAAAAGTGGTGGATTGCACGTGTTCTAGCAGTCGGTTTTATATATTGTTATCGGCAGATAATTAATTATCTATCCTGCATTGATTATCTTGATTCAAACGTTTCAAATTGGATCGATGCATTTTCGCAGGTGGTGTAGTATTGTGCACATTGTGGGCTTACCAGTAATGTCGCTTACAGTGACGTTTAAAATGTAAATTATAATCTAGCATAACGTAACCACTCACGTTAGAGTATACACTTCAATACCATCAAAATAAACTTCACTTTGCGGTGCGAATATTTGGATACCATAGATAACTTTTATTACCTAATTCCTCTTAGGTCGAGAAATATTTGAATACAGCTTGGTGAATAATATGCACAAGAATGCAATGCTTATTAGACTGTTCTAGAGCTGATTGAACAGTTGAACCACGAGTGACGTCAACCCGACATGATACCTGTATTATTGGTGCAAATATGTGATCTTTAACGAGTTGTTATGTAGCTACATAGGCAGTACTGCAACCACAATTGACGTAGCATCTGTATAGTGTGCTTTTCCCAAGCAGTTTCAAGACTTGCAAGGTTTTGTCGTAGAACAGGGTACTATCACACAGAATTACTTAGTTCAATTCATGATGGAAATTTGTTTCAGTCTTTTCATTCTTCGGGCCAACGTTTCCGATGTCAGTACTTTACAGCGTTTCGTATTTAAATTGCAAATGTCAAGTATCGCCATTCCTGGGCAGATTTAAGCTATCAGTCAGCTGCTGTGCATACCCACACAATGTGGCACGCAGTGAACGTCTACACAGCCCATTTGTCAGGAGAGAAGGGTCTCGTTGTTAACATAACAGTATTTCCACATTATTCATGTTATGACCCGAGAGTCATATTTGTAAAACCCTCTCATCCTTCTATACCGAAGTTAGTCTACACCATGTTCGTGACGCAATGATGAGAGCACCCAGACGTAAGTGGGTGGGTGGGCGGGTGAGTGTACAGATGGATGGGGATGCCCAAAATGGATTTGATTCACTAAGAAATACCTAGCTATTAACAGCACACTATCCAGTTTTGTACTCCGCAAGTCGAACACTACACACACTAAAACTAAAGAGCTCAAGGCGATCTGATTTGGTTATTCTGGAAGGAACATCCTTATAGATAATGCTGTTTATATGTCTTGGTACTTTGGTGCACATGATAGAATAGCATGCACGAAAACGCATCAGAAAACAGTGCCACAGTTCGCAAGTACGCAAACTGCATTTAGATGATACTCGTGGCGCAAGAACAGAACGACGACAAAGAGACAAGAAGTAGACTAGCGCTATCTTTCTCGTCGTTCTTGTCTCTTTGTCGTCGTTTCATACTCGCGCTATACCTATCATCATGTCATACCAACAAGACCAAACAACCACACTTCTAAGTTGCATTTATAGTCATGGCTACCAAGTTCATAGCGCAATGAAGCAATTTTTGTAGTGCTCAGAAAGAACTTTTACACATAAATAATCATAAGGAAGAGATTCTGATATTTCGTTTATTTATTTCTAATGAGCTCTTAAAATCCTGGTGTTTCTAAAATCAAAGAGAATTCATTAGAAGAAAGTTAAGAAATAGCCATGAACTTGAACGCCCTGACCTGCTACTCTGCACAGAAATAAAAAAAGACAAAAGAAAAAGAGTAACATAGTATGATCATGGGCACTGGAAATAATAAGTACACCTAATAAACATGTGCCTGTGAGAAATGGCTGTCCTAAAGTCTTTCATTTATTACAGCGGTCTTGATGAAGCCTACAACTGTCGTAGCAGTGGTCGACATTGTCTGCTGAACACTGCAAACAAAACACAACTTAGTGTTTCTGCTCCTAGTGCTTGCCAGAGAAGGAGGCAGCGCCTTCTGTCGCAATGTAGATGTTACAGCACTTGAAACACTTGACTAGGTTCTCATTTCAGACATAGATTCAAGGCAACACTCGTGCGAATAAGACGGACCACACAGCATTAATTTTGTTTTATTATAGCCGGGAGGTGAATATTCATGTTACGGTCCATTTCCTTCACTTACTAATACGAGAATGATCAAACTAATATGGTGGGTGACTAGACGACTGCAGTTCAAAACGTCCAGAAGTGGAATTCACACTGTTCGGACACCGCCGGAAGGGAGTGGTCGAGTCTGTCCCTCTGAATACGAGTGCCTTCAAGAAGTTATAAAAAGTTGAGGTAGTTCCACTAGTTAGTTCTAACAGCCCATCTTTTGCATAAAATTACACCTCCTCTCAGCCATCAAGCTGACAAGTCGGGTTGACATCAGCTTTCCAAAGCAAGGGCACCATCAGCCTCTGCTTCTGACTGTAGTCCCTATTCTTTCTTTATGCTTTTAGAGTTTTTTCATTGAGCTCTCACTTCTCTTTCAAGTTTTCAAGGGCGATGCACCTTAACGTTCCTGTTTATCGATGTGTTATGACGTCGAGACGGCCCCAGGGTTGCTGGCTTCTCTTGTCGTCGTCATGGTCTACCATAAATTTGAATGCTCCACAAAAGTTGAGTAATTCACACTACTCACCATTGGTCTACACTATAGACACTTTGCATCATCATCATCATCATCATCATCACCACTGTGATTATTAGCCTGACTACACCCACTGCAAATCAAAGGCCTCTCGCATGACCCGCCAATCAACTGGGATCCTGTGTTTGCTGGTACCACGTCAAATCTGCGAACTTTTTAACCTCATCAGCCCCCCTAACTTTCTGTTTCCCCCTCATGCATTTACCTTCTCCGGAAATGCAGTTAGTTACCCTTCATCACAAGCGGTTATCCTGCCTACACGCTACATTCCCGGTATATGTCTATCTCTTCTTCTTCATATGAACTATGATATCCTTAACCCCAGTTTTTTCCTTGAACCAGTCTGCTCTTCTCTTGTCTTTTGATGTTACACGTATCATTTTCCTTTTCATCGCTCGCTGCGTCGTCCTAAATTTAAGCTGGAACCTCCTCGTAAGGTTTCTGCTCCATAGGTAAGTACCTTCTGCACTATAGAATCAAATGACCGTCAATCTTGATTGCCCAAAACATTGTTTGGCTTAGCAGCGACGTCAGAATCTTCAACAAAATTTTCCAATGTTCCAAAATACAATAAACAATTGTATCGGGCCAAAATACGTTATCTTAAACCATGAAAACGTAAACCGAAAATTGGTGCTGGAGCCGACATACGCTTCGCCCTCTCCCCTCCACCTTTCTCCTCTCCTACATCCACTTCTCCATCCCACAGCCTTACCATACCACCCTGTCTCTGGCTATGCTTCAGATGATTCCGCCCGCATGACGTCATGAATGACTGTGTCACAGACTACTTTCTCTCCTCGTCATTATATTCCTACTCAACGTCAAATCACTGGCCCTCGCCCTCACGTCCCTTCCCACCCGCTTGCTATAAATGGCTACGCTATACATGGTTTCACCGGCGTGACGCCAAGCAACGTCATGAGATGACGGCATGCGATGATGGCATACCTCACGACTCCTCACCACCCTTCCGTTCCTCTTTCTTCCTCTCCCCCACTTCTATATCGTGCCTCTTGCAAAGTTTTGTACACATGACGCCAAGCGATATGAGACGACGACGACAGCGTACGACAGCCCGGGTCCCTATGGTTCACAATACCTAAAACGTGTTATCATAACAGGCACTGAAATCACACAATAGAAACGTCCCTGATGTTTCTAAAATTTCCTGTAGACCAACAGAACGCTGTCGATGCAGCAGACCTACAAAAGAGTCTTGCGAATGCCGACAGGCTAACGGCAACAGATTATGTCCTATAAAGCGACGAGACATCCGAATTTGCTGCCATCGTATTTGCTCGTAATTTTCTGCTGGTTTATGCTTATCACTTTTACACGCGCGTCGCACTGATATTACCGTCGCACAAGTGTTTCTTCGGGAGTCGTCACGTGGTCAGGGTTCAACGCCACTCACTCAGAATCCATCACGTGAAGTAATGAAATGTTGTCGTTTACGAACAAAAAGCACCCTAGACCATTTTTTGTAGTAGAAATTAGCGCAAGAGACGGGGGAAAAGAAAGCACTTCTCAAACGCAGCGCAAAACCCTCTCAAGTGGGTTTTACAGAAAAAAAACATTCAGATGTAACTAGTGCTACTATTCACATGGTCAGGATATACAAACATTAACCAACCATATTAGATGTAGTCGCTGGCGCTCAAGATATCTATTTTAGTGGGATGCAGCGCGAAAGCAAGCCTCGCTATGCACTTCTCGCCAGATTCGCTAATTGGTAAATGCTTCCTCATTTTTTCGTGCCACTTTCTGCTTCAGTCGTGAAAAAACCTAAGCACTTGACAGCATGGGTGCCCAGTCTTTCGCACTACTTTCTATTATGATGCTGAATGAATTCGCTCAACAAGCCATTCTGTTAGTGAAAATATCCCTCTCTCTCTCAACACAGTGCCCCCGAATCCCGTGTGCTCTCTTCCAAAAGAGTCCGGGATGTGCCTCGCCTACTTCCCTCGCTACTACTACAACAGCGTAAGCAAGAAGTGCGAGCTGTTCATCTACGGAGGATGTCAAGGAAACGCCAACAACTTCTGGACCATTAACGAGTGCCGCAAGACTTGCAGTAAGCCGAGCACATTACAATCTTACTTGAAAGGCTCGGAACGATTCATTAATAACATTGGCGTAACGCGACATTGGCATTCTTGTGGTAGTGACCAACATTGGCGTAACGCGTCATTGGCATTCTTGTGGTAGTGATTTTGTGAAAAAAATGGACCAATTCATCCTAAAAATTTCGGGGTCACGCTTTATTCTGAAGCATATCTTGTTTTCGTAAGATTAATTTAGGTAGTCGCTGCCTATTTTAGCTTCCCTATTCACGCAATCGGTTCACGCAAAAATATTTAGTAGAGAACGTTTAAGCATTCGATGCTATATCATTTAATTATTAAGGGAGGTTTGTGGATAGCAAGAAACAATTTCGCAAGAAACCTATTGAGAATTCAGCCCGGGTTTCATAACTCACACGATAAATAAACAGCGCCACTAAGCGCTAAATCTTCCCAACCCAACGTCTCGGCGATATACTAATCCTCCTGGGTCGCAAAAGCAAGTATATTGTTCAGTGTATGACGCGGTGAGACAGCGTAGTGGAGGAAGAAGAAAGGGCAACAGCTTGTCGTTTCGCGTTCCGCAGAGTTGTAACAAATAGTGACACTTCGTCTCAGTTCTTGTGGTCCGAAGCAGAGTAGATCGACAGCATGTTGATCAGTGTTCCATTCGTGCTCTCGGTCAGGTCATTAGTTTGTGGGCGATAAGCTGTCGAGTGCCTGAACTCGGAGGCACACAAACCTCGGCAACATGATAAAACATCTTGCACAGAAACTAATGCTGTATATTTAATATCAGTGCTCTTCCTGTCACCTTTGTGCGTTTGTTTCAGTTTACCATGGTGTCTATCAAGATCATCAGGAGTCCACTATTCCGGCAAGGAGGATTTTCACCGCTCAATATGACCTAAACATATTCGTTGAGCAAATCACTAGCAGTTGTACTGTCACAATGACAGTGTACCAACGAAAAAAATTATTGTGATCACCGTAAATGCTCCACAATATACGACTAACGTGAAAATCAATTCACAGCATTCGTTTGTTGATGAGTCGTGACACTCTATCACTAAAACGTAAGTGGGATGAATTTCTAATGGAGTAGTGCAAATGTAACAGTCGCATTAACATTTTCCACTAAACATTTTTCAGCAATTTTTATGACAGCCTTACAGTGATAAGTAAGAATGTTCTTTTTACTAAAAGCCAATTTGTCTTGTTTTCTTTTTCCCAAGTGTTAGGACATTCATTTGAAGTCTTCTATTGGCAGCGTATTCGGACATTACTTATTCGTGAATATATACATAAGCGGAAGAATGACCCAAGAATCACCTGTCCTACAGCTAAAATTTTCTCTTAACCAAGTAAATTTTCAAAAAAACTCGCCAGTTCTTCAGGCATAGTAGTAAGGAAAGAACGTTAATTCTTCAGAACGGGACAAAACAAAAGGCCGACTCAGAAAAGCACAGCGCGTTTCGCTTGTATATGTCATTTTCTTGGCTTTGTCTCCGATCGACCAGTCAAACTGTTTCATTACTATTGCTTTTTCTTTTAACGTGCATATAATTCTAGCAACGATTGTGCTTCTCCTGAAAAATAAGTGGCCTAGGCAGCAAAACTCGTGCATCTGTAGGACAGCGGGCCGTCATGATTGAACAGAACTGCGCGCAAATACCATCTTCATTGCCCAGTGATCTCCTAAATTACCGAAGTTGTTCTGTCTTGCATCGCAACGAAATTCACTCTAATCAGTTGCACCTAGAAAATCAAAATATGAACATCATAGATCCCACAGATGTTGAAGATTGGGCGAGTTGATTCGTCGTACTTGAACTGGTATTGCGCATTACGGTGAAGAAAAAATGGCCGGGAATACCGACGCAAGAGGGCAAAGTGTTCTGTCACACTGCTCAACAATTTTTTTCTCTCCCTTGATGTGATGTACCAGTTAAAGAAGGAGGCATACCAACTTGTTCCTCTGTGAAATGAAAAGTTTTATATAATCTTGCGTTCGAATTGCCACATGTTCATTTATAAATATGTTGTTCTTTCTTTTTTTGCAGATCCGAAGAATCTTAACGCTGGTTTTTTGAACCTTGAATCGGAACCAAGTACGTACGAATCTCTTTCTGCAAACTTGATTGAGAAGAAGTGTCGCTACAATACTGTGAACCATGTGCACAAGAAACAAGGGTGGTTTTGGGCATACTTTAGTGATAACATATCTAACGCAGCTACATGATACATTCGGAAGACACCCAATCTTGCATGTGTTACGAATAACTTTTATATGAAGTTGCATAAGAATGCCCCCGATAAGTAGCCTTTTATATCGTGATCAAGAGCTGTTAGAGCTGACTTTGTTCAGGCCATATAATCCAAAGTTTGGCAGTGTGTCATGGCGAACGTGCAAGTCATCCCAATATGGCACTCGCTGTACAGCCGCGGCCGCATCTGTGTAGAGCACGCGAGCAGCCAGTTTTTGCTCCAGGGCGCAAAATCTTGAGACATTTTCGGGCTCTGAAGGGGTGTATCATGAGCATTCGTGTCGTAGTTGTGAGGCTGACCACATCAGAGCCCGATACTGCCTCAAAGTTTCGCTCCACACAGCAAAGCCCGGCTGCTTGCGTGCTCTACACAGACGTGACCGCGGCTGTACGCCTGCATTGTAATGTGTCGTCGCACTACCACGTTCATTTACCCCATTGAATTCTCCCATAACTTAAGTTATGTGCGATACAGCTTTATACTGCTTCACGTAACCAGTTGCATCAACATCTCTAGGGACAAAGACATCATCTATTGCACTGCTAATGTCAACCACATAGTTAAGCTTAATGGCCACTTAAGAAGCAGTATCTCTCGGCTTTTACCTTTGGGAACCTTCAAACTATCAACAATTCTTGAAATTGAAATGTCCCCTTGAGGGCAACATTAACATATGTGAACCGAAATTCTTCCTCTGTTTTCTCTCGAATAGTGGCTAAGCATCAACACGGTGAGATTAGCACAGTATAAATTGAACCTTATGCGCAATGAATGTGTATTTTCATAACCTCCATGAGCTGCGTAGCAGACCCCTTTCTGGAAGCCTCTACAATTATCGACGGCTTGTTCGACTTGCCCATTTCCAAGACAAACTTCAAAAGCACAGTTTTTTCTTACTCGGAATCAACACAACCCCAAACAAGCGTGCATGCATGTCGACCCTATTTCTTATTCGTTATCTACAAAAGTGTAACGCTATGTCAGCCGGAATACCTAAATGTTGAATTACACGCTAATTACAATTAGTCACCAAACTCGCACGAAACAATGCCTTACTTCACTTTCTTTTTCGCAATATTATCTCGAGTGCCTCGGAAGTATGATGAGCGATTTCGACACATTTACGAACAGTCCAGCATAGTTCGCATCTCGAAGGTATATTATCGAGCCCTCATTGTACTCCCAGAGCCCACAAACCCCGTGTGCTACGAGCCCAAGAAGGTGGGACCGTGCAAGGCCTACGTGCCTCGCTACTTCTATAACACGACCACCAAGTTCTGCGAGCGCTTCGTGTACGGCGGCTGCCAAGGAAACGGCAACAACTTCCGCGAAGTGGAGGAGTGCCTGAAGACCTGCAGTGAGCGAGTGCACTTTGCCTCTTTTCCCTAGGCAACGATTCTTGGGCATGCGGTGAAAAGACTAAGCACCAGCCAATCAGTGATTTCGCGCAGTCTTAAAACGCAAATCTTGCACTACAGTGTAATTATACCTGATTGACTTTTATGTCCCTTAAGCACGCTACGGTTAACGCCGATGTGGAGGATTTTTCCGATTTCGATCAGCTGGTGTGTTTTAACGTGCAGCTAAACCTAAGTAGACGAGCGCCTAGCATTTCGAGTCCACTGAAATACGGCGGCCGCGACCGGAGTACGAATCCGCGACCTCCGCGTCAGCAGTCAAGCACCAGAAGCACGACACCACAGCCAAGGTTACGCTAAACCGTAGACAAGTGGACGCAGGTTGACATAGCACTCAACAAGAGGGCTTCGCCATCGATGCACACCTAAGTCACTGCTAAAGGTATTAGCAAGGCCGTTTTCCGTGCTAGAGATTGATACCATCGTCGTTTCGCGATGCACTCTTAAGAGCGCTTACTATAGTACAGCGTTTCTCCCTTTTGGAGAGCGCAAGAGCAACACCAGTGTTAACACTGCTCAACATTGGTTCCTTTTTAACGTGAAAACATTTAATAGTTTCGTTAGCGGAAGCGCACCCTCAGCCGTGTCCAGAAAGCGCGTGACATTTTCCACTGGAACTATTGCCGGCACCAACAGCGGCAGTCACAAGCAGTAGCCGTGGCCGCGTATGTTAGTTAGGTGTTAGGTGAGAAGGGAATGACCGCACCGAATGGGGCATGCGCCGGCTAAAAGGGAGAATGCCAACGCATAGGAATAGTCCGCGTACCACGTGAGTTGTATGTATAAGGACGCTGGCATCACTTTGGGCGACAAATGCTTCATTCATTGTAACAGACGCACCTGTGGCCAACGCATTGTACGTCGATATTGCATGAGTCGTTCTGCTATAGCAAAAACATTCAGTTTATGATAGAGCAGAGTGACGATACCCTCACTTTTACCTTTGATGGGGTTTCCGTAGCTCCAATGGTGAGCCGGTTACGTTTATGAGCCTCCTAGGTTCAACATTGCCGCTTCCACAAACTCGGATTGCCAAGGTCTCGCTTCAGGATAGGATTCCTGTCGCCACATTTGGTTGAATCACATGGCCTCGCCTCTCCCATTCCCCCTAGATCCTTGCAGCACGCCCAAGCTTACATAAAGTATGATAGTATCACCCCCCCCCCCTTAATATTCTGACCCCACCCCTTCTGCGGTGTTAGTCGTATTGGCACAGGGGTGCTTGACAATCACTACTTAAGGTCCGTAAACTCCTTTATCTTCCCTTTGACCAAAGTTTCTTTTTGTATTTTTTTTTCAGGAGTCGGATACGAGAACGTCACTGAGAGGCTTCTGAAACTGCGAGCTCGTAAGTTGGGAAGCCCCCACTTTGTGTTAGAATATTACTGCTCCATATCCAAAAGCGGCTGAATTTTCTCACGCAACCGAAGCGCAGTAAAAAAATGTACACAGATTGAGAGTTTCTATTTTATTATTTGTGTGGTAGGGCGAGTTGGTACGACATTTGTGAAGTAAAAACAGCGCAAAAAACATGCAGAGCACCAGTGAAAAAGGGAGACACAGCTTCCTTCACTAGTCCCTCTTCGACCGTTTCTCTGTTGCTGTTGTTCTTTTTAACAGTGAAGTTCTTTAGCAAATCATTCCGTGCGAGTTGATCACCGAAAGTCATCTTCATCCTAACGGGTTTGTTTCACTTCGCGGCCTAGCAGAAAAGTACCATCATCATAAAGTGGCATGCGCCACGAAAATATGGTATATCCCATAACTCAACCTAACAACTAATGGTTAGGGAGCAATGGCGGCGAGCCGAAGACGCTGAGCCCACCTAATAGGAGAGTCAACGAGGACGGAGAGAAGACGATCTCGAAGCGATAAAAGACTTAGGTCAAGCACGACGTGGCGGGAATATATGGGTGGTCGGACCACTTGGTTGCAGCAACAATTTCTATCTCTGGAGCTTGGATAACCATGTCGTGCCTGTCATTGAGTGTGCATTAACACGAATCTCTCTGCACCGAGAATCAAGGTAGCCCACCATCACCTAGCTAAAGTTCAGCAACAACCTGTAAGCAACCTTGAACCTTCGTCACCTAGCTAAGTCCTAGAAATAACCAAGTCACTACATTAGTCTTAAGAACACTCTTCTGCCACTGTCAGAATTCCTCGTTTCCGTCCCTTTCTCAGCCCCCAAGAATTCCACGTGCTACCTGCCAAAGGAGAAGGGACCCTGCTACGGCCTCTTTCCCCGCTACTACTACAACTCGACGACCGGCACCTGCGAGAAGTTTATTTACGGCGGATGCATGGGCAACGCCAACAACTTCGAAACGCTTCGCAAATGCGAGAGAAAGTGCGCAAGTGAGTACAGAGGAGGAATAAGTACGATTTCATGTAAAATGTTCTCGAGTATCAGACTGCCAGTAGCGCAGGTTATAAGACGGAAAATAGGGAGGCTGAACGTGTAAGAATTGCCTGAAAGGCATATTTTGGAGTATGCATGCACGAAATACCAACTAATTTGCGATTTTCTGCGGTTTTATTTTTCTTCCATAATGCGCGAACAAATAAAGGGTACATGAGACATTAAAAGAGGTAGATACTTCCTCTCGCATCAATGAATCCGTGTTCTGAAGAGAACCCATGTGACATCTCAGCGCGTAAAGCGGTAATACCAGCGTATTTATCACAACAGATTGATATGTGGGGTTTCACGTCTCAAAACTGCCATATGATTATGATAGACTAGTGGTAGACTCCAGAAATTTTGACTAGCTGGGGTTCCTTAACGTGCCCACAAATCTGGGCACATGGGCCTACATTTCCACCTCCATCGGAAATGCAGCCGCCACAGCCGGGATTCGATACCGCGACCTGCGGGTCAGCAGCCGAGTACCTTAGCCGTTGGACCACCACGGTGGGGCAACAATGATAACTAAAACACCATCAAGTTTAGTGAAGTTTTTAGTATGTCATCTGTAGTGATTGTGATATGACTGTGAAAAAATCAAACTGTATGAAACGCTAACAATGCTCAACCTTCGTAAAAGGCGTCCGATAATCTAACACTTGCCAGAGCGTGCAAAACTCAATAAATTATTTCTGACTCAGAAGTGATTGTTCAGTTTCTGCGTGATGCTAATCCTCAAAATGGTGATGCTGTAGACGATGACCGAGGAGACACTTTTTATGAACTCCTCTAAAATCACCTTCTGGCAGCTTTAAAGGAATGCATCACGTCTCCCAAAAATGAACTTGCCTTCATTACGTTAAGTGACGTTTTTTTTTCTCATATTGGGTTTAGTGTAGTGATTCCACCATTTTTTTTTTCAGATGTCACCCTCACTGATGAACTCATCAGGTCCAGACTTACAAGAATAATGCGTAAGGACAAAAATTACTGACAGCTTACAAGTGGCAAATATTACGATAGTTGATGGCCTGTGCGGCTTCTGTTGATGCGGGTGTCCATAAAAAGCACAAATTTAAACTTAGATCTGCATAAACTTCCATTTACAAGCAATTCGTGGTCGCATACGTAAGCGACCTGATAAATAATGCCAATGCGTCCGACACCACTTTTTTTTTGGCTGAGGAGTTCTCATCAAAAATTGATCATTAACACGTAAACACCACACAGAATACGCTAAAGGATAAGCCATAATAGAACAGTACGAATAAATGATTGGTATCGTCTATACTCTCTTACTACTACATCTTTAACCATCAGCCTGCTTTTACTTGATTTTACTTGATTAACTGTAACAGTTTATTATATCGGACAGTATTCGCGAATCATAGTTCCACGCCAATAAAAAAGCGAGATTTCTAACATCCAAACATAAGGATTCAAAAATTTTCAGTAACCAAAAGCTAGTGCTCAAATTGCTGCTGAGATGGCGCATAATGATATAAATACGGTGGAGATCAAATTCCTGTATACGCATGAATGCAGTTAACTAAGTCAAAGCTTGTCAGAAAATTAACGCCACCGTAAATTGTATTTAATGGAAGTACATCAACGTCACAAGTTTCTAGAACTTTCCTTCACGTCTCCACAAAATTAAAAAAAAAATTGATCGACGATAACCATAGTGCCTAATGTGAATTCTGAGCGCCACGGTTCAGGTACTCTGATGCTTCCATAAATTGACCGAATACACAATGGGAGGCCCGCTGTTCAAGCATAAATTTACAGTTTCGAGAATCATAGAGCCATAACTGCTCCGCAGAGTACAAGGAATGCCACGGAATGAATATAACTTCCTCCTCGTCAAACACTGCTTGAAGGTGTCAACAGCAGCTCCTGATTAGTGGCTGCACATGTAAATTGCTGTTAAACTGAGAAAAAGAAAACGCCTCATCTAACTATAGAGTACAACCAGCACCCCGCATATGAATACTGAAATGTCAGAAGCGCTACATGAGAGACCAGAATGGTCAAATCGGACGATTGCAAGCTAAATGTCTGTACAGTTAGATCCACGTTGGTGCAACACATTCGTCCTTTTGGTTTTATACGGCAGACGTTTCTATAAAACATAATACTCAAACAAATTTACCCTGTAGGTCCGCTCAACCTCACAGACCCGTCCTCGCTGGAGGACACCAGGGAGAACAGTAAGCGAATGGCTTTTTTTTCTACTGTGCTGAAAGTACAGCGCCGGAATCTTATTATGAGATGAGCTCAAGTTAATGCATGGTGTGTACTTTACCGTTTCTATTTTGTATAAACCTATTTATTGAAGTAGGTAGCTCAGAACACAACGAAGCGTGACAGAACTTGCTGCGATCTACAATGTTGGGCAAAAAAAAAAAACAATTGTGGGACCCTCAAGCTTCGCCTTTAGGAGTTGAACGTGATAGTGAAATCCAGCCTCTAGTGCACCCTTCAATCGCTAAGTGCATACTTATTCATTTGTTTGGTTACATGAACACGCACGCACACAAACACGCGCACAGTAGATTGGACCAGCGCGCGCTATTATGGTCGAATGGGCTCGTTTTCGTCGTGCCACATGTCGAACAATATGCGTTGAAGGGGCCCTGAAACACTTTTTCAAGTAACAATGGAATAAATTCACTAGAAGAGCTTATTACCTCACGAATTCAACGTCGCAGAAATTTCAAAAATCTGTCCAGTGCGAGTTGAGCTACAAAGGTTTGTCACATGCTGCAATTGCATTATCTCTTCTCTCGTCCCGACAAAAGCGCTGGAAGCTAAACAGGGAGGGGTGGAAGGGCAAAGAAAGTACCACGCCTCGTGAGCTTGAGCACTTTTTTTTTTCGAATGCGTGGCTTTTTTCAGTGTGATCGCGCGCACACGCCTGGACAAGGAGTGGCCTCCCGCGGCTATATCGGTATGTTGATTTTTAGGTCACAGACGCACAGACGATTTTTCGCTCACAACCAATGGGGTCGACGCCGGCGGCGGGTTTTCTGCGACACGAGCTCTTTACTGCTATCGCGCTAAAACACGGTAGATGCCCCCCAATATCGAGATCAGTTTTGTTTTGCGAAACTTTCATTGGCAAGGCGTTTGCGGCACATTACATTTAGGGTGAATAACGTAATTCGTGTGGTAGCATGGCCAACATTATAGCATGATTGTCATGCATGCATGTTTATCCGTGCCAGAAGTTTAAGAACGATGAGGTACAAATACAAAAGCTGTATACACCCACTGTTTCGTTAACCAGCCTTGAGTTTAGGTTCCCCGCCTTATCTAAAACGCGCTAACAGTATGTACATTGTAGTTAGCCCAAACGAAATCACAAATTGCTCGACAATGTAAATTGTTCTCAGACCCACTTATCTCTAAACTTTTGACGCAAGCTCCAGATGTATTCTTGTGTATACCATGCTAATTAAACGACCTCAATGACTTCCTAGTGAGATGACAACAGTGAGATGACAACGGCTTTCAAGTTGGGAAAGCTGAAATGGTTGGAATAGAACAAGAAAATTGCGCTGAGCCATTTCGAATTTATTTACGAACGTTAGCACATGTTCGTTAGACACGATGCTAAATATAGGGTGTTCGCTGCGAGTGCAATACTTATTCCCAAGACTTGACGTCTGTGCTGTTGCAGTGTCTCTAGAGGACGTCATTCGCGCCAACCCGATCCTCTCCAGGGAAGTCGGTAAGTCACGTAGTTTTGCTGAAGTATTGTATGTAAAATGCAAAAAAAAAAAGTTGTCACGGCTATTTCCTGCTATTCACGCTCAACGTGAACTTACATTGACTCTACGGGTCAAGTGAGCCAATTCATGATGTCAGTAGACAGTGGCGAGAAATTTTCTTTAGAAATATTGGTATATGTATATCACGCGCGACCGTGCATCACAAGATCCTTTCGCTTACATTGTCGCTATGAATGATAGTGCGAAAAAAATGTTTTAAATGCATAAACGAACGCGTCCTAATGACTTTCTCTTTTCTTTCCAGCACTGTAGGCTTCTGGGAGAATCTGAAAGCACGAAGTATCACATTAATTTTTGTTTGTATGTATCACCGTTCAAAGAGATGAGCTTCGCCATAAAATTTATCGTTCGTTGATAAACTACTTTGAGCTGACGAGCACGCATTCATTCATTCGGCGTAAAGGTACAGAAGCTATAAAAGTACCTCTAGGTATTTAAATATGTGATGTGCTTGTACGGCATATACAGCATCATCGTCAACAGTTACTTGAGGAACTAGGGTGCTCATCATTTCACATGCACATTCCTCTTCGATCTAGACATGTGAGGAACGGCTTTGCTTTGTCCGCCGTCAGGTGCGCGTATGCATGTTAAGCTCTCGTGCAGTAGGATGGAACCCGGTGTGCAACGAAACCAAATTTCCCGGACCCTGTGGCGGCTTCTTCCCTCGCTATTACTACGACAACGTGACCAAGACCTGCCAGAAGTTCATCTACGGCGGATGCCGGGGCAATGGCAACAACTTCGTGACTCTCGAGGAGTGCCAGAACACGTGCTGGAGTGAGTAATTCTCTAGCGGACTTCCACTTTCCTGCAAACTAGTAGATTGCGAGTTCCAGCGACAAACACTGCAGCCTCTTATTTATGCGACATTTCTAATGCGGGGAAACGCCGATGTGATCTAGGCGCAGAGTAACTTACCCATGTAACTTTCATTTCATTATTTTAATAAAAAACGAACAGTTCTATAAGGGTGCGCGTCATGTGTATTGTACACCGTACAGTGCGTACCTGGTCCGCGCGTTCAAGAACGCCGTACTTAGTTTTAACGCGAAAGTGTTTTATGCGGGGGTACACCAGGGTTCCACAGACGTATTTCAATCCCTGATGCAACGCTGTAGCATACACACTACACACATCAAAGAAAAAAAAACAAGAAAATTCTCTCGCGAGGCGTCGAAAAACTGACCTCTTAATCCGAAGCGCGCGGCGCTATCCATTAGACCACAGCGTGAACGTCGTCATATCTGCTAATGGCGAGCCATTTTTTATAAATCATATACCGTTTGGGGGTCCTCAGAGCTCAAAAATACTGCGCGGTTTCCCCACCAGTATATGGCGCGACAAGCTCACTTAGCATTGGGTGCCCTCTAGAGGTTGTCGCCCTGCGTGTCTATAAGCGCCGCCTCCACGGAGCGTGGTCTCTTCTGCGCGCGCACTTATCAGACTCGTGATTCAAGAGAGCACAAAGGTCAATTCGCTTGCTGGCGCGGCCACGCTTACAAAAGGAGCACGCTTCTTACTCCCGAGGAAGCAAGAATTGTGACAGTACGCGCTCGTTCAGTGCATGCTCATTTCGTGCGTGCTTTCTGTTTAAGGTGCGCGCTGCAAGTTTAGAGCTGCTTGCAACAGGATAGAAAGAATAGGCTAGCTGGTAACTCATTCATGTTCGTGCGAACTGGAAGCGCGGGAAGGACACACACACGAAGCAAAGAGAAGGCACACAGCACAAATGCTCGTGCTGTGTGCCTCCTCTTTGCTTCGTGTGTGTGTGTTCCTCTCACGCTCTTAGTTGGCTGAACAATTTGACCTGCTTGCTGATCATCACGTGACTTTAGAATTTCTAGCTTTAATAATTTCTAGCAATGAATTGATTCATTCGCCCTTTTGGCCAAACAATGCATCATAAGTGCTCACTTACCTCTTTGAAGACACGCTCCACGTGTCTTTCGTGTTCTTTCGTGTTATACCAATTCCTAGAAAGAAGGAGCAGCCACGTCTTTTTTTTTATGAGTAAGTGTCTGCGTGCGGTGCGTCAGCATCCGCATCCTATAAGCCTGTAACTGCTGGTATCTATAGTGACGCTGGCTATACAGTGGTACTGAGAGATTTGAAGATGCACCAAGAAACGACCCACCCAATGTTATTCGCGCTCGAGGAACTGCCACTTAGTGGCGGTAAGAAATGGGGTGCTTTGCCGGTACTCGTGTTCCAAGCCACTCGTTTCGTCTTCTAAGATAGGCACGTAGGAAAAAGCGTATCGCAATTCAAAGTTGGATTTATACTGAGAAACTCGCAGAACAGACACCTCACTCACAGCGGTTCTTATTACGTCCACGCAGCATCCCTGGAGCAGCACTCTGCGACGATCATTGGTGCCGTCGAAGTTCCGTTCTGGCCCTGTGAGTATCATTATTAGTAGACACAGTGGTATTGATAAATATTTGTTTTCCTACCTCGAAAGTCACTCTGAAGGCCAATACGAGAATATTGGCAAGTCTGTGTGGAACACGCAGCACAGTCAGAGTAAAAGCTGGAAGAGTGGCTCTTCAGAGCCATTTCTAAACACTATTTGTGTACCTGCTACAAGCACACTTGCAGGGTACTCACAATTTTTTATATAATCATAATTTTTGTGTACTAGGCTCCCTTTCGTTATGCTTCCCTTCGTCATTCTTTCGAAGAAGTGTGGTAGCCGCTACACACTTGCAAGAAATTTCTTACAATTTTTTTTTACAGCGAAAGCTTTTATGAGATCACAACGCCCTTGTTATGATTCAATAACAGCTCTCCCTGCAAGACGACTTGCTCGGAGATGATGAACAGCACCAGGGAGCAAGAGAGTTGGACTTATTTCAATGTTTTCGCTCAGAATCAATGTTGACATGTCAGCTAATGTGTGTAGGATTTTGTAGATTTCTTAGCTTCGTATTCTGACAGGTGAGTCCATAAACGAGTCGTAGGTTCTTGTTTGAATGACTTACTTTCAACAACAGTACACGGCAGCCTACTGCTAGTAAGTATGAAAATTGAAAAAAAAAGCATAGCGAGCATAAACTGCGGTGTTAGACGTCGGGAAGCAGCACATGGAGTGAGGGCGAACGGCATTAAGAGGAGGGGCGAAGGGGTTGCCTCGGATTAATCGTGACTCCATCAAATGCTTGAGGTTTGTATGATCTGCGACGTCATTGATCACAAAGCAACAGCAGGAGGTCACAATTTCTGGAAGCGTCTAGGACGGTGGGCGTTGCAATGATATTGTGGTGTTGGCACATGAAACCCGAGATATTGCTGTTCTTATTAATATTCCAAATTAGGAAAGCAGTGTACCGGCCCATAGTTCTTGCATGGACGGCAATCCGTGTAAAAACTTTATGTAGTCTATTCACCAACACCATATGATTTATGTAGGCTATATTAATTCATGCCGGAACATCAATAATAGATAAAAGCAGGAGTAAAACACGAAAGACATTGAACAGTTGGCACCGTAGCTTGTGGTATGTTTATTTGCCGGTTTTTATCAGTTTTATTAAACTGAATGCATGCTGTTGCGATAGATCTCCCATTTAAAACCTGCAGTTCCTTCAGTGTACTTCTAATACTATCCACCCCGGTGGAGCATAGGTTATAGAGTTCAACTTCCTACCTGACGGTCACGGCTTCGTATCCCAGCCTCGGATATTTCGCCTCCATTTCGATGGAGCCGAAACGCTACGGTCTTGCGTGACTAAATTTAAACGCACGTTGAAGAACGCCAGATGGTCAAAATTTCCCGAGCCCTCTTCTACGGCTTGTCTTGTAATCATGTAATCATTTTGTGACGTAAAAGCATAACAGACATTAGGCTAAGTATTATCACTGCGGAAGTTATGTAGAGCAGCTCCTCGTATTTCGCCCCTGCCAATGTGGTCGCTGTCCGCGCGAATGCAACGAAATGTGTCGAGCTGATAAGTACACAGTGTCGCGTATTCTACACCAGCGGGTCGATTTTCCCGCGGTCATGACGCAATAATTATGTTTTTCCACAGTGGCGCCACCTGAAGAGTGCACCTACTCGGTCGATGCCGGACCCTGCGACGCGTACATGC
The DNA here is from genome assembly GCA_013436015.1 of Rhipicephalus annulatus. Taxonomy (NCBI): domain Eukaryota; kingdom Metazoa; phylum Arthropoda; class Arachnida; order Ixodida; family Ixodidae; genus Rhipicephalus; species Rhipicephalus annulatus. The sequence continues at coordinate 91,796 of WOVY01001603.1, forward strand.
CTCGCTTTTTCTACAACACGCTGACCAAGACGTGCGAGCAGTTCGTCTACGGAGGCTGCGGAGGCAACGCCAACAACTTCCTCACCTTTGATGCCTGTCAGAAGAAGTGCCTGAAGGTCTTCGGCGTCGTTCCCCGCGCCTAAGAAAAAAATACCCATTTTCAATACAATTCTCCTGTGGAGGATACAAGTGCTGATTGAAGCACGGCAGCGAGAATACACAGGATGAATTGAAACAAAAAGCAACAAATAAAGAAGGACACGTGCTGCTTCAGACACAAAAATAAATCCCTGCTGCGGTAGAATACGAGAATTTTCACACGAGTGCAATATTTTGATTTGAGCATCATGAAGAACCTTGAAGTACACATTTAAGATTACTTTAGGAAGTGACCTTCTGACAGTGAACTGGCGCACCGAAGAAATCAGTGCCCCATTCACCAGGAAAAGTTGGCGTTTACTCAACGCCTTCAACCGAACGCCATGGTTGTTGATGATGATGACCCTTGATACTCTGGCGCACACCCACAAAGGGGGATCGGCCAAGAACCGGGCGGCAGGATCCTAAGTAAAAGGCTTATGGTTTTTCAAACACAACGTAATTTTGGGCTGAAAAAAATATATAGAAAGAAAAGCCAAAAATAGAAAAAAAGAGTATATCTGAGCAGGGAGCGATGCAGGCTATCAGATGACGCCATGGTTATCGAAGTGCACCAAACGGAGTACATTTTATTCACGAGAGCACAATACCGTGCGTGACATGTGAGTGTAATAGACACTTTAAAATTCAGTGCCACCTATCAAGCAGATCCAAAAAACACAATATTCTTTTCGCCATGTCTTGTTCACCCACAAGACACTCATTGGCGTACCGTCGAAACGTGGTACACGTTCTGCAGGAACGAAAGTTGTGCCTCTGTTCGCTGCAGGAAACGCTCATCGGCGTCGTTGGGACACACAGCCCGCCAGTTTGCACGAGTGAACAAGATATGGAATAAGTGCCGTGTTGCCAGACTGAATTTTCTAAAGGGTCTATTAGTATTTGCACCAGCAGTAGTAAAGTACTCTGTCTAGGGATGAAGGCGTATCGAAGTAGCGCTAAGAGGTTAACAAGTTTCAATTATGTATATAATGACGAGGACAATTGTTCAAGTATTGAATGAATGTGTGCGTCAAATTTTATTATAAAATCAACAATGACGCCTAAGAAACACCTCAAACCAATCTGCTTAACTTCAACGTTGTTTAAGCCATAAGTCTTGGAGAATTAGCACAGTTTATAGTTCTACTATAGTATTGGCAGCGCTTTCCCAGGCAGCGTATAGTTGGCTTTTGGCTGGATAGGCTTTTGGCTGATTCTACAACCATCGCATCATCAGCGTAAAAAAACGCTCAGAATTCGATAAATCACTACGAACGCCAACATCTAACGCCAAGATTAAGAGCGGACTAATAATCAATTCATGGTCACTTCTTTGTGAATAAGCCTTCGTAGGGGAAGGGTGCCATATCTGAAAAGAGTGTCACACGTGTTCGAGAGTTCCTTTTCAGTAAGTAAAGGCATAGCTCTAACGATGCAGTTATTAAGTATACAAAGTAACTTTGAAATATCTATCTATGTCACTGCCTATTCCCGTACGCCAGGGAGTTCATCAGGTCCGTAAATCGGTATACATACCAATATTTGATAAAGAGGTCGTCACTGAATGACGAACCCGACTGACATGTTATGACATGAATATCTGCAGGTGTCATGTCGGGGCAACGTCAATTGTGGTCACGGGGTTGGTTATCTGTTTTTATGTAATAAGTGTTACATATTTACACCTATGACTCAGCCAGCTGAAGTTGAGAGGTGCTCGACCGCAACAGTAATAAGCCTACAATTCCTATTTATCATATTCATATCGTCGCACCATACTATCCACTTCGTTGCGATGAAACGAACTTCTAACGCGAGCACCGATGCTACTGCGAGGAATTAGGTGTACTTTTACGGCAATATCACAGTGCATGTGCCCGGAAGGCCCGCAATATGCGCTTTGCCTACGCTTAAACGGCTCGAAAACGCGGTTGCATCTCGCAACGCTTCACGCAATAACACGACCGAACCCGGCACAGGTTACTAGCCCCTTATCGATTCGCTCTACATCGACTCCCACATGGTGTGAGTTTCGCGAAATCTTTAATAAGCTTCTTGTTGCGCAGGGTAGTTAAGCACTCATCATCATCACAAACGGACATGCACTGGGTACGTCCTCTTCAGCCTCTGCTTAGCTCTCACATATTAGCTGTGGTTTCGGTTAAGTGATTAAATATCACGTAACAAGTAGTGAAGAGGCTGAAATCGCGTAACATCACGTAAGAACTAGTGACGTGGCCAAAGATCGCATAACGTCTCGTAACTAGCACTCAAAATTGTGCTCCACTTTCTAGCCCTCGTTGCACCAGATATATTTTTTAATTACTGATAACAATCTGAAACCTTAATGTATATCCAGAAGTGTCGAACACGGTGTTTAGTTTTTTTTCTGGAATATAGCAACAACTGAAGCCATTCAACACAGGCTATCAGCTGACAAGTCAATCATGACCTCAATGTAGATACAGTAAACCAAACAGTGCTTGCTACAGACAGGAGCAGTGTTATATCACTGCCAACAGCACGCTCTCACAGATGGCCCACGCAGTATTGGTGCGTAGTGTATGCATCGGAACGTTAAGTTGACACGCCGCTGGCAGGTATGGCTGGAAGTGCTTGTGACGGCTCATGAGTTTTAATTACGGCTCATTTAACGCATGTGACATTCTCGCATAACATCTGCAGCGTGTCACACTTTCCTCGAAGCCTTATATCAGGCTGATTCCAACGAAGTGACCCACAAGTTCACGGATCTGCAAATAGCAACACTATTAAATCGCTGCCAGGAATAGCACCCTGCCTGAAATAGCCCATACAGAAACTTTCTTGAATGAATGAATGAATGAATGAATGAATGAATGAATGAATGAATGAATGAATGAATGAATGTTCTTTGTTACACACGTATCTCATACAAAATATGCACAACCTGGATGGTGCCATAGCCATAGGCTATAGTGCGGATTGCATTAGAAATATAAATAATGCAAACCGTAATAATTGTACCAGATCTAAACAGAAGCAAAAGAGAAAGAAATCTGACATCATCATGCCCGAATTATTGTTTAGCTACTAGCAACAATTCCTTGAATTCGATTAAACATCAAAGAAAAAAGAACGTATATGACTTGTCGCAAACTCCGAATTCGGTTAATAGTGGACTACACATCGAAAAAATTAAACTTGCAGTTGCAAGTATCAATAATAGTTCTTTTGTAGAGCCTGAGAAAGAGAACAAGTATATTACAACAAACTGCAAAGAAGACTAAAAAGAACTAAAAAGCAATCTATGTACTTGGCAAAGAAAAAGACAACGAAAAGTACTAGCCGACTCAAGAAGGAGAGAAAACTGCTTCAAAGTAGTATTTTCACAAGGTGCGGCTACGCCTGAAAAGTGCGACGTGTTTAATGACGTCCCGAGTCTATGACACATAAAAGAAATAGTTTATACAAAAACACACCGATGGTCACCAGCACTGACCTTGATGATGACATTGAGACATTTGAAAAGAAGGCCTTGTCGCTAGCCTTCATCAGGAAGCAGCTTTGAGTTGCCTGCTACAATTAACCGAATCAAACAACTATGTGGTACAGATCGTGCATGATTTGGCCTTGGTCACGAATGTAGTGAATGTGGTTCCAAAAACCATCATGGGGACTGCAGCAACCACAAAGCATTTGTCACTACCATTATTCGTAAGCAATAAAGAATCGCATAACCAGCCAAGCGCTTGCGCCAACGTAGGGTGCTCCGCGCAGCAGTCCAACAACAACTTCATAACCCCGACTGCGAATCCCGAGCAAGAGAAGCGACGGCAAGACTACAATGCCGCGAAGCTAACCAGTGGCTAAGAGCGCAGGAAGCTGTGGCCTGCCAACAAGGCCAGCATGGATCCGGCTGCGTAAGATGGAGCAACCGCGGCTCAACGTGTACGTCAACTAGATCCTAATGGTATCCTCCCAGTGCCTAACAGGTTTTAATTGGATCCTTCCAGGTCCACATAGTCGACGACGACTGATTAGTGAAACAAATGTGCGACAGTTTCGCTACGATGCATGAACCAACTGAGCACCATGCAGGGCAAGTGCACTGAGTGTTCACAAATTTTCATATAGACATGAGCGAAACAACAACGTCGTTCCCATTCTGTGATCGTAAAGCAGTGCTGTTCAAAAAAAATGCAAAACGCAGCTTCAAGTATATAAATAAACAGTTTCGAAGTCATCATCATCATCATCATCATCGTCGTCGTCGTCGTCGTCAAAGAAGCTTCGCTACAACATAAACATTCACTTCATTCATCTGCTTTAATTTTTATAGCTGTTACACTTATTGTCATCAGTTTAGTGCTTCAGGATTCGGGCAAATTGTTGCTTTTCCGACGTTTGGCCTTACCACTACATGAGCTAGCTCTACAATTCAATAGTGAATGGCGACTTCTGATCTGCAATCCAGCGTTTCTCGGAGGAAGATGTTGGCAATTAAATTAGGACATATAAAACAATTTACGTTATTTTCGATTAACTAAAACACACTCTATAATATAACTGGCACGTTTGCATATCGTTAGATATTTTACTGATTCCCCCAAAGTTAGCATGCCCTTTTATGTTTTCTTTAAGGGACAATAGGCGAGATACAACACGCAATATAGGTTGGTCATATAGAATCGTTTTACCAAATTACAGCTGATTCTACGGCAAAACATCGCAACCAGCATGTATGGGCTGATTACAGACTACCGCTAACCAAACTTCACCACCTTATCCACTGAATATTTAAATTTGCCTGGTGATTACTCTATTTGAGGGAAAAATTGCAGGAAATGATCTCTTGTTAGGATCCCTTGCCGAGGTTTGATATATGGCCCAATGTCACCGTTTATCTTTTTACAGCCTTTTTTTTTCGAAGTTCGAGATTATGCAATTCATTTTGAGTACATAACTGAAAACATCTCAAACGTGAAATGAAATGAGACGATAAATGAAACCAATTGAGGCCGCAGATTTCTTTGGTTTGCCTCCTTGCGATTGTTTACATTGAATGTTGAAAAAGAAAAGACCATTAAAGCAAGCACTGGAACAAAGTAGCCGGTTTAATACTATTGATTACATTGATAAGAGTCGGCAACACTCTGTCGTTACCAAAGGGGTAGCAATCATGCTATGTTCCACGAGCAAGGTATACGTGCGAAAGAAACGGTATCACACGCGCTAATCTCCAACACGCTGCTGATAACAGCGTAGATTCAGCGCAAAGAAAAAACAGAAACGCTTACGTAACCAATAGATAAAGATTGTTGAAGACCATTGACTTCGGCGGAGTGTTCCCTACAACGTCAAAAGGTGCCTCTATGGTCGTCAGCAAGTTTTACTTGATGCTGTAGTTGGGGCTGTAGGCTTCTGTAACTAGTTTAGCGAACGAGGCAAAGACGTTTACTAGGGAAGAGTCAACTACTGAGTCAACCAACCGGGCCACTTCACATTTAAACACACTCAGTAGTCAGTGTATGTTATTGTGTGTGCGACAATCAGAAAGTTCGTATTGAACACTGTGAAATATTTACAATGTTTCTTCGAAGCATTCAAACATTTGTTATTGTTGGGGTTCAGCGTCCCAAGACCACCATATGATTATGACAGACACCGTAGTGGATGGCTCCGGAAAATTCCACTACCTGGGTTTCTTGGACGTGCACCTAAATCCAAGTACACGTGCCTAGGGCACTTTCACAGGATTCGATCCTGTGAACTGAGGATCAGCAGTCCTGGGCTCAAACCACGAGACCAGCATATCGGGTCGAAATCCCCAACTGCCTTGAGGTAAATAGCGACCAAACGCCACTATCTACGGTACGTTTTTGTGTGTTACCGATTATGCCTCCAGATAGCGAGTGCATCGGCCAAGACGTGCGCTTTTCTTTCTTTCGTGCACAAACGGAGGTGTTTACCTGCGCGGCGAGATGACGCCAGCGGGTTTTCGAGGTGATATACGGCCCGACGTTGCGGCCGCTCGAGCACGTCACTCTTAGAAAGATCCGTGGCGGCACCATGAATACGTTCGTGTTCTTGACACTTTGCTGTGCTGCCTTCGGTGAGTCCCATAACTGTAAGGCTTGCATTAGGGCTACGTATGCCTCTGAGTACGCTTTTAAAATCAATTAGAACTGAAAAACTATCATTAATTCAAAATTTCTCGTAGTTTCCAAAATTCTTAGAAATGTAGACGTTTCAGTCCCTGATGTTAAAGAACACCCGATCGTCCGAATTTCTCGAGCCTTCAACAAAGGCGTCTTTCATAATAATATCGTGTTTTGAGACGTACAACCCCAGGCACTATTACTATTCTTCACTTTTACATGATCTAAATAATTGTCCAAAGCAGAAGAATTGTCTAAAACAACACTCTGCTCTTTGAGACTACTCACGTTGTAATTTGTCTTATTTAGATTGATATGTGGGGTTTAATGCCCCAAAACCACCGTATGATTATGAGAGACGCCGTATAAATGGAGGGCTTCGGAAATTTAGATCACCTGGGGTTTTTTAACGCGCACCCAAATCTGAGGACAAGGGCCTACAGCATTTTAGTTTCCATCGAAAATGCAGCCGCCGCCGCTGAAATTCGATCTCACGCCCAGCGGGTCAGCAGCCGAGCACAGTAGCCACTAGACCACCGCAGTGGCGCGTCCTTCGTTTTACTTGTGCTGCGGTAATTTCATGGGTGAACTATCCCCATCTCTTTTTTTCGACAACTCATTATGTGCTGTCGAAAAAAAGAAAAAAGGATGACCTTGATTTTTGGTCTGGCGGTCCCATCGACATCAGACTCTGGAGTTCTGTTAGGGTTACTGTATATGTTACCTTTAGGTAGCTGGTAGCATATACAGTAACTCTAGAGTTCTGTAGACACGCAGCGCCACCTGTCGACGCAGTTTTTAGTAGTACAAAGCGCTACTTTCTTGCACAGTTTCCTGCGCAACAAGGAGCAACAACAGCGTCTGAAACAACAATTGAGCTAAATATTGGATGTATTTACACATTCAACACCTGAAAAAAAAGAGCTATGAATTTTCTCCGCTAGTTGGACGCGTATCCGAACCGCCATGAAGTGTTTGCTGGTTCTCTCGCCAGAACGGTGGCGAAAACAAAAGCAGACGCAACAGCTCTGTGCCCTACGAACAAAGACCCCAGTCGACGCTATTTTTGAGTTGTGAATGGCCACTGATGTAAAGGACTGCTGTTTTAATAAATTCCGCAGTTTTCGCAGAGCAGAAATGTGAGAGCGCTATACGGGGCGTTGCGAACGTTTCAGGTACAGCCGTTCGCATGAAAAAGTGTGGTAATGTAAGTCTCCTGTTATTGTTTAGAGTTGCTTTGACGGAGAACCGAGGTAAGTTTGATTATGTTGCTCAACGGAGCCTATGACCACGGTGTGCGTCGTGCAACAGTAGACAGGTGACTCACGCACACATCTCACACGCCGCGACCACCGATAATTTGAAGTTGTTTCCACCACACAGCATTATGCACATAGGGTTTTTTGAAGGCTCTGAGTTCTTACTTTAACTGGAAAATACTAACACGTACGTCATACAGGTAAATCTAAAAAATATCGCGACCCCCATCAGGTTTTTCCTGCCGCTCGTCTCCACCATAGAGTTTCATATATTATTGTTTGAAACTCTATATGGACTCCGCGATTGCAGGAGCTATCTTGGAGGCCTCGGTTTTGCCTTTCATTGTACATCGAAAAAGTGGGCATGCATGTACTCCATGCATGTAAAAGGCATGCATGTAAAAGATGCATGCCTTTTACATGCATGCCTTTTACATGCATGCCTTTTACACATGCCTCCATGCATGTGGGCATGCATGTAAAAGAGAAAACAGTGGTGGTAACAATTTCAGGAGCCCTCAAAAGACAACGTATTTTCTTCATAATAATATTGTTTCGGCACATAAAATATCAGAAATCATAGCCACCATTATATTAGCTTCGTATGCTCTAAGGCCCTCAACAGCTGCGCCACATTCACTCCCTTGTCAGATGTTCACAATGAACATATTTTCATTTTTTTAATTTTCAGAGGCCGGATACGGGAGCGTCACGGAGAGACTCCTACAGCAGCAAACTTGTAAGTTTAGAAATCACCAGGTTGTTCGATAGAACTAGTTCTCCGTGTCGAAAGGCTGATTAACTCGTTTAACGCTGCACACACGTGATTAAGCTAAATGTGCGTCCATACGATATACCTGAGTTTCATAACATTTTATCCAATTAATTGAATATGCTCTTCAATTGGTCAGTTACTCGGTTGGTGCGGCATGGTGCGACATATTTTTTCAAAACAATTATCTTGAGCAATGTTCCTATGTTGCTGCTTCTGTAGAAAAGGGAACACACAAACAACAGTGCTAACTTCCAACAAATTTATTCGTAAACGCCACGCATTAGATATATTTCCTTCACGAACAAGGAAACTGGTTATTAGCAAGGTGATTGTATGCGCAACATGCAAAGTTAGCAGTGATGAGGCTGGTAGTTTGTTTTTATCATTGGTTTTACACTGTCTATAATTGGTCCCTTCTTTTCATTAAATTAGCGCAAAGAAGTATTCCATGGTGTTTCCGGATAAACTTTGCTGCGAGTCAGCAGTGCTGTTTATGTCCCCATTTGTCTTGTGCTCCGTCTTCTTTCACGCTGTTTTGTTTGTGCGCTACCAACCTTGTCCGCGTCATTCACTCTTCCTCCCCCAATCAGCTACATTCAGCACAAATGTAGTTGCACACCAACACTCAATACTTCAACTGTGAGTATAGCTACTCTGAAACTTTGTGTTCGAAAATGTTATTCTAGTGCGGGCAAGTAGGGACATATCGTTAAAATGGAGTGCTAGCCCAGCTTCTCATAATATCAACATATCCCACGTCTCACGGTTGGTTTCGCTTAAGAGGACGCTCGTTTGGTATCCTCCGCATTCCCAGCGCTCAAGCCCTCCGTGTGCTACCAGCCGAAGGACACGGGACCTTGCTACGGCCACTTCCCCCGCTACTACTACAACACGACGACCAACACCTGCCAGCAGTTCGCTTTCGGAGGATGCAAGGGCAACGCCAACCACTTCCTTACGCTCGAGGGATGCGAGAGCAAGTGCGGCAGTAAGTACGCAGGGGCAAAAAAAAAATGTATGAGCACTTCCTGTTGAATATTGACAGGCATTTGACTCCGAAAGCGCAGGCTGTATGGAGGTAATTAAGGAGAAATGACAAGCTGTAGTTATCGCTTCTCGAGTCGCTGTTAGTGGAGGCACTTGTACGAAATATCCAAGTTTGTCTTTGTCTTTGTTACATAACGCACGGGAAGCAATTAAGTGAGTTCAAACTACCACTGACGACTCACTAATACTTGGAAACACATTAACACTCTTCCTGCGTTGCTCTATTTTATCTTTTGTATGAGTATGTTATGCGTGAGTACGTTTCCTGATCACGAGTTTTTTTTTTTGCTTGTAGGTTTGTACTACAAGTCTGTCTTTTTTGTTTCTGCATTTTCTGAAGCAAGACCGAAAGTTGGGCTGGTTGGTGATACATTATGGGCAGAAACAGCACACAAACTCACGGGACGAAGAGACGAGACACAAACAAGCGCTGTACTCAACTGAATAATTTATTGAAATATACAAGTTATCTGAACACATAAAATAAAACGCACAGAACATGCGCAGAGGCCCGGCGAAGGATCCTGTCGATGTCATTAACAATTTTGTGCTACGGGTAACTGCGCAGGCGTGGCATATTCCATTCAAACAAACATGCTACTGATTAAGATTTCTTCTTTTTCATGTAAAGATATTGATGTCTGACTGATACAGGACTCCCCTTCGTTTTTGATGAAGAATGCTTCCACTAGTCCTCTTGTGATCTGATCGCTATGTTTGAAGAGCACTGTCGTTTCATTGAAGAAGGGCCTGCATCCACACGTGTAGCAGTGCGAAGGTAAATTCGCGTACGTGCTGGTCTTGAAGGTTCCGGAGTGTTCTTTCAATCGTACATAGAGACAACACCCTGTTTTTCCAATATAAACCCTTCCGTAGGTTGAGGGAATTCTGTACACCACCACTAGTGCACAGAGTAGTGAGGCGTTACTGTGTTTAACACCGCATTTATTTTGGTTAGAGCTCTTTTTATCATGCTTTTTGTTGACCATAGGGCACAATTTTTTTTTTCTCTCTCTCTCTCTCTCTCTATATATATATATATATATATATATATATATATATATATATATATATATATATATATATATATATATATATATATGCTTGTAGGGCATGGTGGCACATTTCTTTGACCACTCTTGTTTTTTATCACTTCTTTCACCCTTCTTGATCTGACGTATCAGACCTTCGCAAACAGAAGTGATAACGGACGTCGGGAAGCCGGCTACCTGAAGGCGACACACCTGTTTGTAGAAGCTTTGTTCCGCCTGGTGCCCACACGACTTCAGGATCGCAGCCCCGAGGCTAGACGTAGCGATGCTCTTCTTCACTAATTTTGAATGACCGGACTTGTAATTAGGCAAAGGTTTCACAGATCTTGAGTTATACGCCAAACAAGGGTGGGGGTTGACAAAACAAGGGCAGCGCTTGTTTGTGTCTCTTCTCTTCGTCCCGTGAGTTTGTGCGCTTTTTCTGCCCATGATGTATTTTCTAGCTTGTAACATGCTATTTACTGCCTATCCAAGCACCTTATGTAATAACCCGAAAAGCCCCTTTACGCTCACATAAATCATGATGGTGATGGCAATGATGATGATGATAACGAAGCAGACACAAATAAAAAAGTCAGAATGTGGAGAGATTGACCAGATAGGCGTGGGGTTGCCTTACATTCAGAGAAAAATTGGGATTATATAGATGCATGAAAGAGAGAAAGGGAGAAAGAGAGAGAGAGACAGAAAAAAATGTCAGTTTAACGCGACTGCGATACAATGAATGTGATTTCAACTTATTGAAATGTCACGCAAAGAACGACAAGCAGATCGAAACATGCAGCGCACTGCTCAAGAACAAAGGACGCAGGAAAACAACACAGCATATGCGCGAACAGCATTCATACCTCAACACTTAACGTGATCTTCGAGCACAAAGGACGCATGAAACGTACGCACAGGCATACACCAGATATCGCGAACTGACGAGCGTCTTCGAAGTTACTTCACTGTGTTTGAACAGCACGCTCCTTTCGCTCTGCAGCCAGCCAAGTGACCTACAGTGTGCGCTCTGTAACCTAAACTCAATCTTTCCAGCGAACGCCAACGACGTGCTAACTGGCCGCATCATGAGATAAGCGCAGGAGCGCACAGGCGACTACGCCCCGTATAGCGAAGTGCACGTTGAAGAGCGAACACACCGCAACGAACGGCGCCCTTCGCGCCATCGCGCTGGTAAGGCAGATAACACTCTGATGATTGATTTGATGTGTGGGGTTTAACGTCCCAAAACCACCATATGATTATGAGAGACGCCGAAGTGGAGGGCTCCGGAAATTTCGACCACATGGGGTTCTTTAACGTGCGCCCAAATCTGAGCACACGGGCCTACACCATTTCCGCCTCCATCGGAAATGCAGCCGCCACAGGCGGGATTCGAGCCCGCAACCTGCGGGTCAGCAGCCGAGTACCTTAGCCACTAGACCACCGCGGTGGGGCCAGATAACACTCTGACATTGACACATTCCCGAGACTGTCGTACCGCCATTATATAGGTTATATATAAATAGCTCGCCGCTAATAGGCTGAAGAGCGTGCTCTTTTGTGGCCGGGAGGTTGACGCCCCGCGCTGCGAAGCGAGAAGTGGCCCATTCGATTCGGGTGTCGGAGGATATTCGGAGGATTCACTCCGAGAACTCGCAGAGGCCCATTGGTCTCAAGATTCACACGAGTGCCTCAACTTCTTTGTGGGCCGACGGGAGATCGGGACGGTATTCTAGCAGGGCCTGCACGCATTGATTAAAATTAAAATAGCTGGGTACCCGCTATGTGATTTGGTGATGCCGGATGAGGAGGTAAATTTCTGCGAACTTTCAAGTCACGGAGCGGTGCACTCAATGTTCTTTTGCGACGCACATGTTCAAACACCTGAAGAGCGTATCTAAATTATTGGCATCACATGTGTCACTATTTTTTATCTATGCGTGAAGTGCTACGGAAGCTCAGTTATTTTGTACAAAGCACAGAAAGTATGCTATGTTTCTTTGGTTTATTTTTACGACCATTCCTTTAAAATAGGCAAATGATCATTATTGTGATTCTTTTTGTTTGTGGTTTCAGACGCTTCACTTACTGATCAGCTCATCAGGTCGAAGTTCATCACCAAACTTGGCAAGTGCAACAACCCTTCATTTCTTGAACCTAAATGGAAGTACGGCCACTCTTGGCCCTACGTTTGCGCAGATTTTTTTTTTCCTTCGAAAATGACGTTCCAAAATTTTTGTAATGTATTTTGAATGCATATCCTAGTGACATATGTAATGTATTCAAAACTATCGATAAGTTCTTCCAGCTCTGTTTCTTTAAGTATGTAGTTTTATTAAAAATACGCCACAACGTCCTAAAACGACGGAATGTTTACAGCAGACACCGTACAGAAAGACCGCAGTTACCCGCAGTAATGAGTTGCCCGCAGATCGCGCCCAGAAATTTCACTTAGCACTTCAGTTCAACGTTTAAAAGCATCGACTGAACTACGATCACTGACAAACTTCCGTGGGCTATCGAGGCGGGTCGTATTCAAATGTCATGGTAAAACAAAAAAAATTACTCGCATAAGTGGCACGTATTGAAAATTCGTGAACACAAGGTCTTGCTGAGACCGACGTTTAGAGAAGCGGTACTGTCTTCATTAAGGCATAAGTTGCGGCTTCTAATAAGACAAAGTCACTTTTTGGAACGAAGGCTTCAGCAACGAGTTCTTTGTAGGATTGTTCATTTCTTCAAGGCTCCACATTTTCACCCACTTCTGCCTTGTTTCATTTAGTCTCAAGGATCAAAAAATTGATAAAAAGGAAAAAAACCTAAACTGAGCGCATCATGAATTTCGCGCGCACAATTAGTCGTGACATCCTTTTTGTATCAAGCGTATACCTTTATTTCAGAAAAAAAAGCAAATCGATGTACGAGAATTTTGTGTAAACACAACATCAACATCGCAGTAACAGCTTTGGCTTCAGGACATTAAAAAAAAGTACTTACGGCCCGAGGTCGGCGAACTCACTCGTGCGTCGACTTACTCAGGCTCACTGAAGCTCACATCGAGCAGTTAGCCTGAGTCTCAATGAGACCGGGTGAGTGATGTTTCAGTCTGCGTCCGAGTGAGTCCGGTTGAAGAAAATTTTCGCGAGTGTGAGTCCGAGCGAGAACGACTCAGAAAAATTTCGGCGAGTCTGAGTCCGAGTGCATCCCCAGCGAAAAATTTTTCACGAACAAGTCTGATGAAGCCACACAAGTATTCCCGACCAATGTTCGCAGGGTCTTTCACGTGAGACGTACGAAGGAAACAACGTGCATCGCTACTGGTGCAAAATTGGTGAACAAGCGTCCACAACGTTTCTCTTGTCCGAAATTCACAGCGCTCCTCGACCCAGTCTGTGAGCTGCCAAAGAAGGTCGGCCCGTGCCGTGGTCACATTCCCCGTTACTACTACAACACGACCACGGACACTTGCGAGGAGTTTGTGTACGGGGGATGCCAGGGCAACGCCAACAACTTCCTAACGCTCAATCAATGCGAGACCAGGTGTGGTGGTAAGTGTTCTCTATGTATGATTCGATAAGGGCTTCATGCCTAAAAGGCACGGACGCAGTACACTACATCCGTCTATGTAGTGTTTCCTAGAGGTTGTTAGCCTCACAGGAGAATAAGTCCAAGGATACCTACTGTTTAACAGATATTTACAATTGAGCGGTACGCCTTTTCAGAACATTGCTCGGAAACACTGAAAAGCGTGAAACAGGTTCTTGCCAGATGAACGTTCATTTCCTGATGAAGTTCGGTTACATCATGTCGGTCATAGCAGAGAAACTTTCAAGAAACACTCCTGCATTGTTGCGAAATTCGTACTTCATTGAATATTAATTGCCAATATTAAAAATACGTTCTTTCATTTTATGGCAATCACACGGTACGGTCAAGGAACTGAATGAGACACTAGCGAAAATGGGCCTGAAGTCTTCGCAACCTTGACCCGTTTTTAATCTGGGCAAGCAATCACACAAGCGTTTAACGGTAGAAACTTTCGAACGAGAATATTTTATGATCACACCTTACGGGATGGTATTCAATGTTAGTGGCACAAACGGTATCCCATGTGGTATATATTGCGAGAGTTTTTTTTAATAAAAGATGAGAAAAGTGAGAAATAGGAGCAGTCAAATATGACCAAGGATTACAAACCAATTATCTGTGTAGTTGTACCTTCATTGGCGAAATTTCGCTTTGGGTGTAGCCGTCCGAAATCTGAGAAACTGTAGGATTTTCCGAGTGGTGAAATGCAGAACCGAATTGAATATGAATCGAATAGTGATCATACCTTATCGAATATGAATATGAACATAATGCCAATAGTTTTTGAATACTAAGGCAGCCATTCTCAAGACAAGCGTAGAAATGTGCGACCCTTTTTTAGACAAATATTCACGAACAAAGTGACATCGTCGTCACACTTAACCCAAAAAAGATATCGCAATTATGTAAGCTTAACTAAGCTCGTACTTAGTCGTAACTACAGCATTTCAGGCCTTTTTATACCTCTATGGTTAATACAGTGGCTTCGTACTTTGTCGGAAGCGTTTTAGTAAAAATAAGACCTGAAGTTAAATAATATTTCATCAGTGAACGTCATCAATTTTGTTGTAATAACAATGCATTGAAAATACATTCGCTTCTGCAACACTTGAGTTTAAAGCAAAAAGTCGTTCATTAGTTTACGAATAATGTTACGATAGACCCATGAAAACTTGAATGAAATTAATACCGGCAGTTCACTAATCAAATAAAGAATGACTCTGCTCTTTTAACGTGTAGTGCTTTGCGGTGCTTTCTTGTCGCTGCCAATCATTCTAAAAGTACTCGAAAATTATTTGGAAGTTCAAATATGAGCTATTCTATTTAGGTAGCGAATCCAACAAAATGCTGTTCGATTTGTTTATCGAAGTTTTCACATATTGTACACCCCTCTGATAAACGTTACCGTAAAACGCTCCTTGTTTCTATACAGGTAACTACACCGTCGAAGACCAATCTTGGAAGAAACATATCATGAAGCCTGGTAAGTGGAGAAAGTTTGTTGCTTTCGCCAGAAGTCAAACCAAGGGGTTTAAATTTACGTAATACCAAAACGGCAAGTCATCATAAGCAGTGAGCACGAACTTAAGCGTCGAGTCTTATTTCATTCGTTACGCAAGAAAGTAAGAGCTGAGAAATTAAACTCGTGTTAATTTAAGTGCTAAAGGGTCAAGGAAGTCTTACGTAGGGCCTAGGTTCTGATTTAATAGGTCCTACATAGGTCCCATATTCGGGCTTATCGGTAATGTACGCTACCATACCGATCGTTTACAGATCCAATGTGTACATATTTCTATACAGCACTGTATGAGCACTTCATCAAGAGTATATTGGTCCTTTATACCTTCATAATGGTATAGGGCCCTTATAGGTCATACATTTGCCTTATATACCTATACATATGTCCTGTACTCAATAGTGTATTTATGGTATGAAAACGTAGAAATCGTGTACAAAATATAGGCGTTTCCAGTGAGGTTCTAAATAATATTTCACTGTATCCAGCTACCAGAGAAAGAAATTTCACTAAGACATGACAAATTAGAAATTGAGTGCACTTGGTGGGGCTGGTGGTGGTGGTGGTATAGTCTTCATTTTACTGAAAGTTCATTCAATTACACTACTTCTTAGGACCACTCCGTGCGATATGCGACCCTTCCAACCCTAGAGACCCATGCCACCTTTATTTACCATTCGGGCCTTCAGGTAAGTTCATCGCACGTCTGTTTCGGAGGAAGTGGTAAGATCGTTTTGACCCCGGGGAAAAACCTCCCTACTCCAGTGAACGAGATGTTACCTTTGGCATCTAGTTCATTTAGGCTGAAATTCGGACAGCTTAGAGTAAATTCTTTGTTATGAATATTTTCCACGCATCAAAGACCGGTGCTTTTGTGCGCACCATAGATTGGTGGTTCATGTTGTAGCGATGACATAATCTGATGGAAGGTGAAGTCTCTATTCGTTCGGATAGATATGTATTTCTGGAAACACTTTCACTTGTAACGAACTTCTAAAACACTGACGTACCTACCATCCATTTTGCGAAAACGGTGTCACGCCCAGTTATTTCTGAAAGAAGATTTTCACTCTTAAATCGCCGGCCGTCATTCTTATGCGTCGTAAATATGCACTGGTACATGGCAAAGTATCGCCCCATTTTTGTTCATCTACATATTCTTTCTGGTACATGGCAAAGTATCGCCCCATTTTTGTTCATCTACATTCTTCCTGATTCGCCACGATGATCGAGTGTTTGTGGTGCTCGACTACTGACCTAAAGGTCAAAGAATCGAATCCCTGCCACGGTGCCACATCTTGATGGAGGCGAAAATAACACTGGAATTTCGCTTACATAGATTCAGGAGCAAGTCACAGAGCACCAGATGGTCAAAATTACCAGAGCTGTCTATTACAACAACGATCATGACTATCATATTGTGGTTTTGAGATTCAACATTCCAAGATTTCTCTAATTCCTATCCCTAATTTGTCGGGACTATACAAAGTAGCAAACCGGTTTTCTACTGACTTAACTTCCCTGCCTATCAGTCTGTTGTTATCTCTCTCTTTCTTGTAATATGTGACGAACGCACATTCCCTTTCTTTCGCAGTCCTCCAGAATTAATAGGCCAAGGTTGTGAAACACGCATGCAGCACCAACAAACTCTTCGGTGTCAAGTGTGGCGGCATGAATAGCCATGAGAGAAAAACGCAAATCGTGCGAAATCTTCAAAATAATCCTATATTTACAATAAACTTTCGAGGTAACACCACCCATTTTATGATGAATGTTGACAGTTATGCTATTAGCACTGAAACACGTAGTGGTGCTGCATTTGCTCACAGCAAAATTGGGTCATTTATTGAGTGCCAGTTTCTCTATCATTTTCTTTAGGGGCAAGAAATGGCTCTATTATGCCTCGCTTGAAAATATAGCACTAATTTGAGAAATAATACGTTCGCAATTTCCTCCTGCTTACCAAAATGAAAATTCACAAAAGAGTAGAATTCGTTTACGAAAGTTCTTAACTTTGTACACAGTGTTAGACATATAATATGCATTCAAAATTGTGCTGCTATGCTTTTTGATGAAAGAAAGACGAAGTACAACATACTATCATAGAATATTTTAGAGTACAACGGGTTAGAGACGATGAATATCCGCAAACTTACACAACTCACGATTCTGTTCAAGTACATACCTTTCCCATTATAATTCTCGTTGTTATTTAGTGTGTATAACACTCACATAAATCAATGCTATTCACTAGTCTACGATGTCTCTACGCTCGTGCAGAGTTACACACTTCAGAGGTTCGTGTATTTTCTTAAACTCTACACGTACGTTTTTCGTAAATTGCTTCCCGAATGCTACTCTAAATAATTCATTCGCTTCCAAGAATCAACTTACCAAATCTTTGTAGAAATTCTAACACGATTTACTCAAATCCACTCGACAGTTCTTTCGTGAACGCATGTCTAAATTCTAGATGCTCATGCAAATCCACATCGACATTCGATGCTGACGACATGCTCTTTCTGATGATGTGACATCGGCGTAATTACAGTTGCTTTGGAGGACGTTATTCGTGACAACCCGGTCCTCTCCAGGGAAGAAGGTACGTAAAACGCGCTTCAATTGTTTCATTTCAATTCTGTTAATTGCACATAGACAAAGAAAATCGCCATAATCGTACACACAGGCGAGCATCATCTCCGCTTTGTCGCAACTTGAGCCATGTTGGGTTCACGCAGCGGAAGTTTACCCGGGGTGTGACGAACCGAAGTACCCCGGACCCTGTTCCGGACACTTCCCTCGTTACTACTTCAACAACGCGAGCAAGAATTGCGAGCAGTTCGTCTTCGGAGGATGCCAGGCCAACGGCAACAACTTCGAGAGCGTCGACGAGTGCACGAACAGATGCTGGGGTGAGCGATTTCCCCATAGAGTGACGTTCAAGAGCAGAGCAAGCGACAAGCTTTCGAAAAGCGCCTGCAGGTTATCAACACTCGAAACTGTTTTGCATGTCCTAGTTGCGAGATAAGTAAATGTGGATGTGAAACCGGTGACACGTAAATTGCACAAAGAGTCCTTGTAGGACCTCATTGCAGGAAAGACAAACTATTATTAGAAAGGCACAAAACATAAGCTTTTCCATTCAGTGCAGAATGAATGGCTGCCTCGTTGTTAAATGATACTCCATGATTAAGCTGTTTTCCGATCGACTTTACAACTAATCCTCGAAACATTTGCTCGCGCGACTACCAGCTTCTAAGTATGATACATTTTTTTACGTTGATATGGCCCTATCGTTTGCTGTCGGCGTATCCGGTTCTTTAGTGCATTAGTGGCGCCATAGGGGCGTGCGCGACCAGTTTCTACTGAAGTAGTTGCCCCGATACAACTTTAACCCCGTAGACACGTGATGTGCATCGTGAGGATGGAAACAACATCATGATCACGTAAGGAATCCACTAAAAAAAGCGGGCGCTGCGGGCGCAGTTAGCTGCTCATTTGTTAAGAGGCCCTCTTTCGTTAATGCAAAAGGCATCGCAGTAAAACTTTTTTAGCTGTATATAATTATTATGTATATAACGAACAATCATTTCTAAGGAAATACATTAGAACTATCGTTGCTATAAAAGAGTGTTACGAATATGCACTTATGACTAATTATCGAATATAACGAAGCAACCTTTGTGTTAAAATGAACTGCTTTACCGAGGGTTGATTGCAATTTTTTTCTACGTCAACGCAGTGCGAGCCTACCAGCCTACTCAAAAAATAGTCGGCGCTGTCGAAGTTCCATTTTGGCCCGGTAAGTACCAACGTTACTAAGAGCTGATATACCGCACTTTAGTTTGTTCTGTAAAACTTTATTGCAACAGCCAGTAGTTGAAAAAGCAATGATTACCATTGCAGTGCACGTGGTTACTTCGTACCAAGGCTGATATATAAATAGTAAATTGTATGAGATCGCCGGAGAGTATAGCCTACCCTATGCTACTTCAGGTGTCGGGTATACAGAGTGTTTCAGGATATGTGTTCGAAGATCGCCATCAATGAGGGGAACAAAATATTTGCTCTCTACCTTCTTAATTATAGTTTTCTGTGGCAGCATAGATATTCACATGAATGCACAAGTAAATTCCTGCTCTGATACAAAAATATCAGTCCCTCAATCAACTTTTTCTTCATTGGTTTTGACAGCGCGTTGCACATATGTGGTAGTATTGTGTATACATATGTTTTTTTTTTTGCTTTTGGCCACTTTTCACGGCTTTGAGACTTCGTTCTTCTTTAAAGCATGGTCGAGTCTCTTCGCATCATACCTTTTTATGTCAGCTACCTAACACCTACAGAATAAGTGCGAAGGCTCTGCCAGTTTCAACTTATTAGTTGGATTGGAGGCTTCCATGCTTTGACGTTGTTTATTAAAGTTTTTTTTTCCTGGGAGAGTTTGCTAGTGTCCTGTCCAGTGACTGTATATCCTACTTTTACTGCACGCTCCATATTGATACTTGTTTTAATATTGTTCATTACGCCAACACCACAGTTGGCTTCCGCGGTTAGAGCCAAATACCTGTTGTGGAGCGAAATCCCACATTCGTCTACCTTCCCTCTCAACGGTAACTCATTATTTGGCTTCTCGCGCAGCAGTTTTTGCCGTTACTCCTTCGATTCCAGGTGAATTCAAGAACTCACGATAATATGGTCCCCACCTCGCACTTCGACCAACACTTCTACATTAAGGGTGATGTCCGCGTGTGCGCACAATACAATGTAATCTCACAGTTTGTTTGTTTTTTTTGCCATTAGAGTATAACAGCGTTTTCTTCTTGACAATTTGGTGCGGCGCATTTGGCAGGCACCGTCAAATCATGAATACTAGTTTGCCAAGAGAAAATCGCATAACAGCTGCCACGTTACCGGTACTTACCAACGGAGCAGAAACCTGGAGGCTTACGAACAGGGTTCGACTTAAACTGAGGGCGACGCAGTGAGTCATGGAAATAAAAAAATATAGATGTAATCTTAAGCCACAAAAAAAACAGCAAAGTGTCTTGGGGAACAAACGGGTGTTAAGGGCATTTTATCTAAATCACGAAATAAACATGAACTAGGCATGCAACTCGTTGGAAAAATAACCGCTGGTCATTAGGAGTACCAGATTAGATTTCAAAAGAATTCATCTGCATCAGAGCCGAAAGAAAGTTCGATGGGCAGGTGAGATTAGAAATTTCACGGGTATGAAGTTGCAGCTGCAAGCACCGAACTGGATACAGAACAAGTACAGCACAAGCCCAGGACTGCAGAAGGCGTACTCTGGCTGATGATGATGATAGAATTGCCTTTGGAAAACGTTTATCAGGTCAAATGGGAGACGAGGAACATTTCACGCGGAGAGCCAATTGGCGCTTTAAGATTTTCGGACCAGAACCCCTCGTTGTACGCGGGTCCGGGTCCAGTGATTCACCGCGTGTTATTGCCCAAACAACCAAACGTGGAATTGTTCCGTTGGCCAAAACAGTGACCTTCCTCTCCTTCTCTATATTTTTCGATTACCCTTGTCTAATGCAATGTGGGTGACCATACTTACCCCTGGTTGGCCTCCCTACCTTTCTTCCATTCGTATTGTTCCTCTTCCCGAAAAGTTTCCACTCGCCATTTTATTTTTCTTAACCCTTAAATCACCACGTGAGTTTTTGAAGAACTTGGTGTCTATGTCTTTAAACTTGTCGACGAATCCACCTTTACCCTATCTATTGTAATTGCACTGGTTATTTAACTGGAAGAGTGACCGCTTCGGAAAGCTGTCTGCCCCATATTCAATATACGGTTTAAGACAATTGTTTTTTTAAGTAGCAAACTTTGTCTCTGATAAACTCGTACGGCCTTCATTGCGGTAGTTATGAGTACCCCTCATCTTTTACGTTTTCACCACACTGTTCGGCCACGCAGAAATAATGAAGTCTAGGCATTTACGCAGCAAAACCAACTTGTAATTTTGAGGGGCACCGTATAGTGGAGGGCTCGGGAACTTTCTACCATCAGGTGCTTTTCAGCGCCCACTGACATCGGACGGTGCATGGGTGTAGCCTTCTAAATCCATTGGTATTGCAGAACTGATTTGCGAAAGAGGATATTCACAACTGATTTTTGTGGACGGCATTCTTAGTATCCAGCACTGCTCGCTTCTTTGGGTCTAATTACGCCCTGGTACTCAGTTAGCACGATGACTTGCAGTTGTGACGCTAACGGCCGACGTCACAACAAAATGGCAATATGTACGAATATCTGCCACCATGTGTGTTTTGAGCTTAGCTAGCTTAGATAAACATTGTGTGAATGCATCGTGCCCACGTCATAAATTCGCAATACAGCGCTAAACACGTGCCGTCATGAGGTAACTCTGGAATATTTTGCAAACGCGGAGATCACTTTAACATGTCGCTATCTTTAATTCTGTGAGAGCCCTTGTTTTCGCACCAATCAGTGTATATGGCCTTTTTATGTCGGGAGTGCAAAGCAAGACGGCCTGCTAATCAGTACACAATAGGTACTGAGCCACAGCGGCTGACTTGGATAGAGCGACATTTCTGCTTTGCGAAGCGCTACTAATAGAATAACCTCGTTCGTCTACAGTGGCGCCACCTGAAGTATGTACCTATCCAGCTGACGCTGGACCCTGCAAGGCGTACATGCCTCGCTTCTTCTTCAACACGCTGACTAATACGTGCGAGCAGTTCGTCTACGGAGGATGCGGAGGCAACGGCAACAACTTCCTCACCTTCGACGCGTGCCAGAAGAAATGCATGACTGTCTTTGGCATCATTCCTCGTGCCTAAGCAAAAAAATGACACTTCTATTAGATTTTTTCGTGGCTTATATGCCCCCCTTTTTATAAATACGAGCACACGCTGGACTAATCAGAGCGAAAAACACTGAAATAAAAGCCACATCCTACATCAGACAGTCCAAACGTTGAAATCAAAGACTGGCACAAGTGCGCGCGAGTATGGTTTGCATGGTTGCAAAACTAGATATACCCTGACAAAAAGCTCGAAAATGAATACTACGCGATGGTTGGTATTTCATGTAATGTCTAATTGAAAAATAACCGCGAGAAAACGCCGATGAATATGCGAAACAAAAACAAAATTAAAGAGTGAATGCTGTGTTCAATACATCTAAACATAACAATTAGACAACGGCAACAACATCAGCAACCGGTACAAAATATCAGAGGGCGAGAAGAAAACGCACACAGCGACACGAGCAATGAAAACCTTTATATATATATATATATATATATATATATATATATATATATATATATATATATATATATATATATATATATATATGGGAAAGAAGTGTATACCTAAGGGCTCGTTTTTCCGTGTTTTAACACAATACAATATTAATGAGATATAACAGACAGTAATGCCAAGGAATGTACAGGGGAAGTTATTAGAACCAATGGAATGTAAAGAAGAAGAAAGAAAAGTGGATGAAAAAATAAACAAGCGTGCGCAAGAATCGAACCTACGACCTTCCAATAACGCGTTCGATGCTCTAACCACTGAGCTACCACAGCGGCCTTCCCTACATCCACTTTCTTGGGTTTATATGTGAATTTAGAAGTAGGAGTGACAGTCAGCGTCATCTATAAGCCAAACGGCGAGGGTGAAAACACTCTTATGCGCATGTTTGGCGTCACGTAGCACGTGAACATATTGTGAGCGGGCAGCTGATTAATTGTCCCTCTTTATACAACCTAAACACACCAAGTCTGCCAGTACGAGACCCTCGTTCAATGATATAAGGGAAAGAAGTGTATACCTAAGGGCTCGTTTTTCCGTGTTTTAACACAATATTAATGAGATATAACAGACAGTAATGCCAAGGAATGTACAGGAGAAGTTATTAGAACCAATGGAATGTAAATAAGAAGAAAGAAAAGTGGATGACGTCACTTTTATACTTTAAACCTTTTCATATTGGTCGGCGCTATTTCATTTCGTTTCTATTTCATACTTTTTCGCAATCAGATGACGCTACGTCAAACCATCGCTTTTAGTCGAAGAATACACGCAACGGCGCGCTGTCGTGAACTTCATGTACGCACAATCCAGAGTGGTCAAGTTGCGCTTGTCTGAATGGTAGTCATTGTAGAACATATGCAGCATTGAAGCGAAGCTTGCTATGAGTTGCGAATATCGGAGGCGTAAGCGTCGTAGGCGAAACGCCGCACAGGTGAGTGTGCACAAGTGCGACCCTCGAGTGTGCTACTCCCACAGACGCACTTCTAGACTCCGTTTTCGAATTACTGGTCCTTAGTTGATCGTGGGCTACTCACCCAGTAATTCCATGGTGATCTCATTTCTTTGTGGAGGTCAATTGTCTGTTTATGTCACCAAACTCAACTGAAACCTGAATACGAGTGCACGACCGTTATTTCCTGCAGCAACTGAAGGTTCCATTGCCCAATCCTGAGCATGGACGGTGAGAGTAGTCAGTAACGTGAAAAAAAAATAAATGAGTACTTCGGGTTGTGCACTCCAAGCTTCGCTTGACCCCATTTTGCTGGTAGAAAAAGGGCAGCTGAGTTTTTTGATTACAGTGGCATGAACGCATATACGAAACATTACACGACTGCAGTCACTGTAAGTTACTAGTATGCGAAATTTACATGCAAACACTTGCCCGAAGTAAGTGAATATTAAGAATATTTAGCACCTACTACCAACAAATGTTAACAATAAACGACAGTCGACAACATGAGCCAGTAACAGCCATAATTTACTGACTGTAGTTCAATTATATTATGTGCTAGCGCAGAACCAGCCAAGGCAATCAGCAACACTACCGAAAATAGCGCGTTCACCTCCTGTTGTCCAAAATCAGCCGATCACAATGACAAGTTAACCAGTTCGTGCGCCACTTGGGGAAAGAACGTGGTCGATCCTTCCATCAGAGAAACCGGTATAACACTCAAATGAACCGTGTTTCCACATTATGTTTGATCGTTTATTTTACATTGATTTATGAGAGTCTGGCCAATGTCCATAGGTGTTTCGTAGCCGTAGCACCATTTGACGAAGGTTCCTCACCCACGTTGAAGCCTAGTGGTGCATTTGTATCACGGTGGCTACCATCCACAATCACGATCTTACCTTTGCAGAAGGTGAAACTGCTAACGTACACCTGAACTTGAAATGCTGAGTTCGACGTGAAGATGACATCAATAAGCACATAACACTGGTACTCAATATTTATACTTCTTCAAACCACCGCCATTTGACAGGCTGATGATGATGATGATGATGATGATGATGATGATGATGATGATGATGGATTAGAAAACGCGAACTGTGGCTACGGGATAAACGGTGTCTGTGGTTGTGAATCAGTACTCCATACAAGCCATTAAATAATAGCCACGCGTTACGTTCGCGTGCGATGGATAGTCTTGTTTCATTGAGAATCACGAGAAAGAAAGTGCGCCGTGTCGCAGTCATAAGTTTCCTAGATAAAACAAGTTACGCAGTCAGCAGCACGCTCGACACCTACGCGCTGACTTCAGGTTCCGCGCGCCTAACCACTTCTGCACGTGCCGCCTTGTTATAGACAAAAAAAACAACTTAGACAACGTTTCAAGCAAGTTTCTACTCTCTACCACAGTACAACAGAGTGAGCCTAGCGCTTGCTCGCGAGCCTCTTCACATTTACACAATCCACGACGCACACGCATGCAGTTCCAACGACAACCATGCAAGAAAAACCGCATTTTCTCAAAGGGGATGTGCGTTATTAGAGAATGTGCATGAGCGCACGCGAAAGGAACAAATTATGGAAACAGCCTCTCCCATCACCAATTTCAGTTAAAGTTTGAAAACATTGCGTTTTCTTCGTGTCGGACAATTTCCAGAAAATGCGGCTGTCAACTATTGACTTAACATTTCTTTAGCTAAATAGGCTCACACAAAACGAAGACAAAAACATGGGGATTACACAAACTGCCACACACACACAAAAATGGAGGTTGGTTAGAAAAAAAAATCTCGCGCATGTAAAAGACATCAGCTTCGAGACCCTGGTTTTTAGACTGTATGTTCCCCAATAAAAGATTATATTTCTCTCTGTGAGCACTGAGCGTTGGCTGACACCAGAATCTTCAACCGTATACAAAATATTTGCGGGTGTTTAACGTCCTAGAACTATTATGTGGTTATGAAGGCTCCGGAAATATCGACCACGTGTGGTTCTTTAACGTGCAAGTATATCTAAGCACACAGGTACCAAACTTTTTTTTTCCATTGAAAATGCGGCCACTGCGACCGGAATTCGACCCCACGACCAGCAGCAGCTGAGTCCTTAGCCATTCGACCACCGCGGCGGGTACAAATGCCAAAAGTTCAGGCTTCTTCGGAATAAAAGTTCTGTGTTGAATCGCACCACTGGGGGCATTTCCTCGCTTCTGACTTCGTTCTCTATGCGCTGTTTTCTAGAAGACATTCATACAAAGCAACTCGTCCCCTTAACGATTTCTGTTAAATGCATGTGCCTAAATTAGGTGTATCTCAAAAATTACATTATTCGAGACACATGATTTGAATTTTAGAGTGCAACTCTACTACTACAGTGACTTGTGATTATCTATATATAGTCATGCAAACAGAGTGCGAAGTGTGTGTGTGTGTGTGTGTGTGTGTGTGTGTGTGTGTGTGTGTGTGTGTGTGTGTGTGTGTGTGTGTGTGTTTGTGTGTGTGTGTGTGTTCCACAACGAAATACTTACACAAGAACACATACGAGTACCTTCATGGAAGTGGAGTCACTTTCTTATCATAACCGAAGTGATTGCTTTCGTTCTTCCAACAATTGAGAATACAGTAACCTTATTTGATTCTTTCAAATTGTCGAGTTGCTGATAGGCCGCTTTGTTTTTTTAGACACTTGTTCGGACGCATGGAAGCTTTGTGCCACCCGTACTAATGTAGGCGTATGTGTGTGTCTCTGTGTCGACTTTTATAGCTGCTCAAAACTTTGTTTTCCATCTTATTCTCTCATTAGGGAGACTCAATTCTGCCGGTATCGCGCCCTGCTCTGCGAGTACACCACTAGTTCAGACCTTTAAGCAGATTTGAAGTAGCGCCTCTTCAACAACACGAAAATAGCAAACAATAATTGAGAAAGTGAGGCAGATAAATGCAACCAGGGCCCAGAATAAAAATTAAGAGTAAGCCGCGCAATAGCCACCTTACTGTCGTTAATTCTGCAGTGACACATCTCTGTGTACCCAACTTTACTCCATAAAGAAAACGCGTTGTCTTCTTTTAAACATTTTCTGGTCAAGGTGCTGCACAAGACGACTGCAAAAGTGCTGTTAGGATCCCCACTTTTGTGGCGCCGCTAATCGTGATAACGCCCTTGCTTCCCCATGCGGCCTACAGCTCTTGACGATAAGGCGACAGCCACGAAAACCTCTACAAGATGCTCCGAGTTTTCATTGTGTCAAACACTTTTCCCGGAAGCTGTCGTGGTCACAAGATGAAGGCTCTCAATCTGCTAGCACTCTTCGGCGCTGCATTTGGTAAGCTTTAAATTACAACTCGATCTCAAAAAGCCCCAGCAAGATCAATAGAGTCAAGACAGACATTTTTTAAGAGGGAACGTTTTGCGTAGCACCATCTCTCCGTGATATATGTGACGAACTTGTCACTTGGTGTCTTATACGCGCATAGCGTGAAATGATCAGAAATGGTAAGCCGTGAAAAAAAACAAGCAAAGTAATCGAGTTAGCATTGCTCGTTAATTTCTGCTCTCTTGCTAAGCTTGTTTTAGTAAGCTCTGTTCTCTTTTAACTTGCTTGCTGTGGAAATACTGAGGTATATAGCACATCAACCGCTCCATTTCTGCATGGACCGCGGAAATAAACAAAAAAAAATAGTTACCGTAAGTTAAAAGCGCGAATGTAGTAATCAAACAGAACCCGAAAAAAAATTGTCAAACTTACATAGCAATAAACAGTTCACTCGCCAGAGTTAACTTTACACTATAAGGTCCACAAGCACACATAAGCACGTCATCCTTTTTTCCATTTCTTTCAATTAAATCTTAATTTATTATTTTTCCCTATTCACCAGAAATTCAGCTAAATCAGTACTTA
Source organism: Rhipicephalus annulatus (assembly GCA_013436015.1). NCBI lineage: Eukaryota > Metazoa > Arthropoda > Arachnida > Ixodida > Ixodidae > Rhipicephalus > Rhipicephalus annulatus. The sequence continues at coordinate 119,456 of WOVY01001603.1, forward strand.
ATGCTGGCCAGTTTGATGCATCTCAAGTGGTAGACGAGGCTATTATTTAGCTACGCAATACTTTTCGGTAAAGACTTTACACACAAAAGGCAGCAAAAGCATTGCCTGTCTATTTCACGAGAAGAGAGGTTAAAATACCTTTTCGTAAGCATGTGACCTTCAGTTCAATAGGAAAACAAACTAAAATTCAGGGTTTTGCCCAAGCCAATAAAGTTAGACCGCAAAACCTAATGACATATGTCGCAATCCGCTTTCATGAAAACATTAATGAGGAAGTTGAAGTTAAAACTTTTCATTCCATTGTATTAATTGTTTTCGACGCTCTGTTTTGATACGCAACGTGTAACTTAAAAACACTGACATTTAGAATATTGTTTGTGCCAAAACAGCAACGTTATTACGAGTTACTCCGCAAAAGTAAACTCCTAACTAGTTTTGAACCCACGCTGTTCTTCGGTGAGAGCCTAAATGACTTCACGAGCGTTTGTTTCTCCGCGCAGGAAAACGCAGCCGCCGAGGCCGGTAATGGAATTCGGATCGCATCTAAACGCCCCAGTGACTGGGCCAGAAAAGCGGTTACGAGGCATATGCGAAAACTGAAGCCGAACTGGCTACGCCTCGGATGCACATGTTTGCAGCGAAGTTCATAACAGCATCGTTGCTAGGCGCAAAAGAAGGAAATAGCCAAAAAACTTAGACCAATGTGTAAAAGCGAGAAGCTGGCGAATTGGTGTCACCTGTTAATGTTCTGTTACCACTGTTAATGTTACTGTTAATGTACTGTATGGCACTGAACTCAGTGCACATGCAGACTTAAGGGACAAAGACAAGGAAGGCGACACAGGAGCAATATACTTCCAACAAAATCTTATTAAAAACCCATGAAATTATATAGGTTAGCGCATTCATGCGCATCTTCACAACCGCATAATCACGAGACTTCAAAGGGATAAGCTTTAGCTCAGCAGCAGTTACGTAGAATAAAATAATATTGAGGTTAAGAAATCACGAGGCCCTATTATTCTGTAAGGATTATAGCCAGTGCCCCGCCGCGGTGGTCTAGTGGCTAAGGTACTCGGTTGCTGACCCGCAGGGCGCGGGTTCGAATCCCGGCTGCGGCGGCTGCATTTCCGATGGAGGCGGAAATGTTGTAGGCCCGTGTGCTCAGATTTGGGTGCACGTTAAAGAACCCCAGGTGGTCTAAATTTCCGGAGCCCTCCACTACGGCGTCTCTCATAATCATATAGTGGTTTTGGGACGTTAAACCCCACATATCAATCAATCATCAAGGATTATAGCCAGTGTATCAGCGTGCCTTCCATTGCACTGTAAAAAAAAGAAGTCTTTTTTTCAGCTGTACCGCCTCACAGCATCATCAGATTCAAAACTTTCATTGTATACATTTTCTACGTAACTGCCGTTGAGCTGAAGCTTATCACTTCGGGGCGTAACGGTTTTGTGGTTGTGAAGCTGCACAGGCACGCAGTTACTTATATAATTATCGTGTGTTTCTTCAACAAATTTTTGTTGGAAAATTAGCGCTTGTGTGTCGTCTTTTTTTTTTGTTTCTCGTTCCCGAAGTCTGCGCTATCAACAGTTCAATAAAGTACGAGCTAGCCCAAATAAGCACCTTGCACCTACAGAGTGCGAAAGAACGCACATCTTTTACAAAACGGACTCGTATTTCGCAGATTAGTTACAAGTGGATAATTAACTGATTGCTATTCATCGAATAGGCAAATGAAGAAATTTTCTCTATAATGCTTTATGAGTTTGTAAGCATGCTCTTTGTGTGAGATGTCCACTGTGGTGGAGCAGTAATTACGGTGCTCTGAAGCTGACCCAAAGGTCACGGGGTCGACCCTAAACCTAGGCGGTCGCATTTCAAGGGACGCCAAATAATAGAGGCCCGCGTGGTGTGCAATATCAGTGCAGGTTGAATATCACCAGATGGTCGAAATTTCCGGAGCGCTACACTACAAGCGTTTCTCACAATGATAAGTTGATTTTGAGACCTAAAACTCCAGTTATTATCACTTTTGTGGGACAATACACCAGCGGCAGATGGTGGTCTTATTCACACAACGTCATTTTGGAGCATAGGTGGGGCGTTTGCTGAAGGCACCCATGCCAATGAAGCGGATCGCTCTGACGTATGCAAGATTACAACGCTTCCTCGAACATTGATTCACATCGTCAAACTTTCAGCGATGCAAATCTCTTCCTCGACATTCACCGAACAACCGGCTGCATTTCCGATGGAGGCGGAAACCTTGTAGGCCCGTGTGCTCAGATTTGGGTGCACGTTAAAGAACCCCAGGTGGGAGAAATTTCCGGAGCCCTCCACTACGGCCTCACTGATAATCATATGGTGGTTTTGTGACGTAAAGCCCCACATATCAATAATCAATCACCGAAGAAAACTGAAATTTGTAGGAGTATCAACAGTTATCGAGAGCGGATGTTACTTCACCAACTGTATTTTCGTCAGCCTGACGCAGAAATCGTCTCCTTGTCAAAAGTTTCGCTTGATTGACACGTATACTTCTATGACTGTTTGTCCTTACGCGTCGTGAAATGCTGTAAAATGATTATGCGTGTACTGTATCATTAAGTCTATCACGATAAATTTCCCACCAGTAATAATTTCCCTACGGAGATCTATGCGCTCTTCATTCATTAATGACCTTACCTTTGGTGTGATTTCCGACAGGTTTCTTTGGACTGGCAACGAGCGGCCCAACAGGTTCTGCAAGAATTCAGGTCGAAGGTTGGTGCAGTCATTCTTGTTATTCAAAGAACACACTCACATTTGCGGCAATAATGCGGCCCGCATTGTTTCAAGCAGTGCACATTTCACGGAGTCGTGACGTCGACGAAGGGACAGACTGCAGGTCGAAGATGAAACCATTTATTGGGACCAAACTTGAGGTCAGGCGACGAAAAGTAAGATTAGAGCGATACACACTGGTACAGGTAGCGGAAAACAGAGCGTCGGCCGTCGCTTAGCTGATGTTGAATTCCAACGGCAGATCGCGAGCGCTGGGCCAGATTGCGAATGAAGGGCGCAAATCCGAGTGGAGTGCTCCCGTGAAATCTGCGATTTGAATGCGCGCGTCTCGACGGGAGCCGTAGGTGAGATGAAATGTAGTGAGGGAGCACGAGAGGGTGCGAGGGAGTGCAAAGCGTTTTCCGGATATACATCGGTGATTGCATACAGTTTCTTAATATACACCACAGGAAACTCTGGCGCTAGTGTCTATGGGAGCTGCAACGCACAGCGCTTCAGCGAGCATGGGAATGATGGGTAGTACACACATTTGTCTAAGCTTCGTACTTCCGGCCTGATTTTGGCTCCGTGTGTGTTCGTGTGGCTTGGAGTTGTTTTCTCACGAAACAAAAATCAGCAAATGTTAAGCGATTGTGCTTCACGACCTCATTATTTTTGACTTACCTTTCAAAACCGGGTCACGAAGTTCAAAAGGTTTGAATCTTTATTTCAAAACAAAACCTAAACACAGCAATGAACAAGCCGCAAGTACGATTCGCCGCCCGCAAGTACGAAGACTAGACAAATGTGTGTACTACTACTATCATTCCCATGGTCGCTGAACGATCGCAGGGCCAGAGTTCCCTCTAGTTAATTTTAGGAAACTCTATGAATGATTGGATGAAAGGCGGGCACACAGAACACGTCCACTTGAACTTCCGGCGAAATCCGCCGGTTACGGCGGAGCAAAAATTCTTGCTCTACAGAGCAATCCGTGCATTGCGGTTGCTCTCAATCTGCCACTGGTACACACAATTCACGATCCCAATCCGCCATTGCAATGTGATTCCTCCGCTCAGAGCAGAAAATCTTGATCTGGATCTGCCTCTGGAATTCAACATGAGAAGCAGTGAAGTGTGTCGGCATTTATACACGGGCCATCGAATATTCTAGCGTTATCGCTAGCAGTCACCTAGGTTCCAGAATAATCTGTAATGTACGCGAAGTGGGCGTAACATAAACAAAATGGTCTATTGCAGTTCCGAAGCTTTTCGAATGCTGCAGGCGCGGTTTGGGCTGAGAATTACTGACAGTGAAGATGAATTTGAAGAGGGAGTGTGATGGAGTGTGGCAAAATTATTACTCTGCATAATGGCAGACTTTCTAAAAGTATTAGATTGTATTGAACTTCGAATACTAACTCAAAATAAAGGTGTTTTGTGCCTATGTACCAGAAAACTAAAAAAAAAAACAGGCCTATAACACGGAATGCGCCGCGCTGTCCCAGCGGAAGCTGAAAGAACAGTCTTTGAGGGCTTTCTTTAAACACTCTTCAAGTAACTATCACGCGCACTGGCAGGGTACCCACTACGCCATTACTCATAGTAGAAGGCAGGCACTCAGTGTGTCATATCCTTCGTAATTCTTCGGAGAATCGTGGTACCTGCTGCACACTTGCAAGGACCTTTGTGCAATTGTTTTTGTGCTGTGCTTGACGACAACGAAGAATTATGCCAGAAGTTTTTCTACTCGCCACAGTTATTTGTGAACAAAATCGAGCTTTTGTAAACGGTTGGACCATTCGACGACCTACTCTTTGCGAAATTCGCGTTATGTGACACCTGATTGTGACATTAAACTATGATTCGCGTGGTTTTTTAAGTAAGGCATCAAGTGCGCGGTTTCGGAAGCATTCGTCTGGGCAAATCATAGGCCAATAAGAAGAAGGCAAGGGGGCTAGTTCGTACATATTCATGCTTGTGTGGCGCTTTCACTGGCGCATAGAACACAACAAGCGGTGGGATGCTTTAATGCTTCAGTTTTATAGGGAAAACCACGGAGACATCGAGGCTAACGGCGACTCTTTCCTAGCACAACTAAAATATTTGCTTTGTATCAGTATTCATCTTGTAATAGGAATAGTAGCAATTTCGAAGGTCAAAGGTTCGGTCCCTGTTCACGGCAAGTTACTTTTTCATCCACTTTTATTTCTTCACATATATATTACAAATATTTCTAGGGGCATCCTGTATACTTTCGTTTACATGAACTTCTGGGAGGCATCATTATTATTGCGTCTAAAAAAGAAGACGAGCCTTTCAAGCGCACTTATTTCCTTCATTCATAGCGGCGGTCTAGTTCTGCCAGACTTGGTGCCTTCAGGTGGAATACGAAACATTACTGGTCAGCTATCAGCTCGTAATGGGTACACGCGCTACGTTACGCCAAACAGGCAGATAATGAGTATTCCACACTCGCCACCGTGGCTACTGGCGGCACTGCTCAACACGCTCAGGATTAGTGCACATCATCATCATCATCATTATTATCATTACCATCATTCTGACTACACCCATTACAGGGCGAAAGCCTCTTCCATGTTTCGCCAGTCAACTCGGTCCTGTGCTTGCTGCTGCCACTTTATACCCGCAAACTTCCTAATCTCAACTGCCCACCTCACTTTGTCTCCCCTTCACCCGCTTGCCTTCCCTTGCAGCCAGTGATCTTTCATAACCAGTGGTCATATTGGCTTCGCACTATGTGCCCCTGCCCATGACCATTTCTTCTTAAGTTTGAATATGATTATTGCACATGCATATCCCATGCTGCGGACGGGGCGATAGCCACCTTCGTAGCTCAGTTGTTAGAACACCGGACGCGTTCTTTCAAGAGAGTGCTTAGCAGCGCGTACGACAGGGGGGGGGGGGGGGCATAGAGGAGGAGAGACAGAGCACTGAACAGCCAGCAATTTATTTCTTGCGAAAGTCTTCGCTTTTATAGTGAGCAGTTGCACCATTCATGCGCGAGAAACAATAGTATTGCCAGGTTCCTTCATCAAGTTTTGTCATAAGCCCGTTACTGTATGCAATTTTCAGTAAAAACCGCACCTGCAGTATTCGAAAAGCTTCGAGGCTGGCGTCGGTGTCGTCTCCGTGACGTGGGCTAGGTTCACGGCTTGATGGGGGCGCCTAGTACATGAACGAAGCCGCACCTCCACCAAGCCACGCTTGGAATAAACGTCACTTATTGTGAAATTATGCACGTATTTCTCTCGGTGCCTAAATGGTGTAACTTCACTTACAAGCCTAAATTTCTACAGAAATTTTATATTGCCACGTTCGATTTCCCAAGTTTTTGTTATCGTCCCAAAACATCGCACGATTCTCAGCGCAAACCACGCCTGCAGTTTTCTAGAAGGTTCCGGAGTGTAGTAGATCATTTCGATAAGATCACGCCCACTGTGCGAACGGTACAGATTGTTCTGGAACCTACGCCACCGCCAGCGATAACGCTAGAACATTCGACGGCAAGAGTATAAATGCCGACGCGCTTCGCCGCTTGTCAGTTGTTGATCGAAGGCCGACGCTGCGTTCGCCGCTATCAGTCCTAGACTGCTATCTGTGCGAGACTGCTGCTGTAATTAGACTTTCCCTTTACCGGGCACAGGTTCGCCCAAATAAACAGTTAAATCCCATTACGAAGTTTCCTGTCTTCGGCCACGTCACGACCCCGTGACATCTGGTGGAGGTGCTGGGTAAAGGCCGAAGGGCATCACCTTAAACTCGAAGAGGCCGTCCGGTGTTATAAACGCCGTCTTCTCTCGGTCTCTTTCGTCGACTTCGATTTGCCAACAGCCAGTCTTGAGGTCCATTGACGAAAACTACTTGGCGTTATGGAGCCGATCAAGTGCGTCGTCTATTCGTGGGAGGGGATACACGTCCTTTTTTGTGATTTTGTTCAGGCGGCGATAATCGACGCAGGAACGTAGGGTCCCATCCTTTTTCTTCCCTAACACCACGGGGGATGCCCGTGGACTCTTGGACGGCTGGATAATGTCATCCCGCAGCATTTCATCAACTTGTCTCTTCATTGCCTCACGTTCTCGCGTCGAAACCCTGTACGGACTCTGACGGAGTGGTCTGGCATTTTCTTCGGTCATGATGCGATGTTTCGTGATTGGGGTCTGCCGAATTTTCGATGACGACGAAAAGCAATCTTCGTATTGCAGGAGCAGGGCCTTGAGCTGTTCTTGCTTATCGTTCGGAAGTCTGGGATTGACGTCGAAAGCTATGGGAGGGGCTTGGTTCCTCTGAGCAGGTTCCGCAGAATCGGCGAGGGCGAAAGCACTGGTGGCTTCGACAATTTCTTCGATGTATGCGACCGTTGTTCCTTTGTTCACATGTTTGTACTCATTGCTGAAATTCGTGAGCATAACCATTGCTTTGCCTCCCCGCAGCTCTGCAATTCCTCTTGCGACGCAAATATTTCGGGTGACCAACAGATGCTGACTGCCTTCAACGACGCCTTCCAAGTCAGGTGATTTAGGAGCGCCGACTGAAATAATGACACTTGAGCGAGGCGGAATGGTGACTTGTTCTTCCAGCACATTCAAGGCATGGTGTCCTGACGGCGTGCGCGGCGGTAGTGCTTCTTCTGTGGATAACGTTATCGACTTTGTTTTTAGGTTGATGACAGCACCATGGAGGCATAAGAAGTCCATGCCAAGGATGACATCTCTCGAGCAACGCTGTAGGACTACGAAGTCTGTAGGATAAATACGGCCGTTAATGGTGACTCTCGCTGTGCAGATTTCTGCAAGCGTTACGAGATGACCTCCGGCTGTGCGGATTTCAGGGCCTTTCCAAGCTGTCCTTAATTTCCCGGATACGGGCTAGGAGACCGGCCCCGCGTTGGGCCAGAGTACTGCCGGAGGTGCGGTGACATGCGGCGGCTGGGCGACGGCGAACGGGAAGGACTTCGTGGTGTCCATTGAGTTCCTGCCAGGTAGTCGGCGATGTCACGTGGCCGATCTCCTGGCTGCGGACGCGGTGCATTGACGGCGAAGCCACGCAGTCCCATCTGTCGGTACTGGCAACGGCGGTATGTGTGCCCGGCCCCGCCTCGGTGGTAGCAGAGCGGGCGGTTGTCAGGTGCACGCCAAACGTCCGTTTTCCTCGGTTCACTACGCTGGCCCGCTGGGGAACGGTAGGACGTCGGTAGGGGTGGTGGCAGCGGTGGCGTCTGGCGACGGAAGTGCGACGGGGCGGCGTTTTGGCGTGGACGGGGAGGAGCGTTGTGGCACACTGCAGCGGCGTAGCTCATAGTTTCTGGCTCGGGCGGCGGTGTTTCGGGAATTCGAAGCGATTGCCGGACTTCTCGCACAATGTCGGCGATCGAATCCACTTGAGGCTGCGCCGAAGGCAACAGTTTACGCAGCTCTTCCCGCACGATCGCTCGGATCGTTTCACGCAGGTCGTCGGAGTCACTGGCTTGAGCAGCAGCGCATTCTGGAATCAGGCGACGATTATACTGTCTGGTGCGCATGTCCAGCGTTTTTTCGATGGTGGTCGCCTCGGATACAAATTCTTGGACGGTGTTCGGTGGATTCCTCATTAGTCCCGTGAAGAGCTCCTGTTTGACCCCTCGCATGAGGAAACGAACTTTCTTTTCCTCAGGCATGTCTGGGTCAGCGTGACGGAATAGGCGGGTCATCTCCTCTGTGAAAATTCCAACCTTTTCATTTGGTAGCTGAACCCGGGTCTCGAGTAGAGCAGCGGCCCTCTCTTTGCGAGCGACGCTCCCGAACGTTTGCAGAAATGCGCCGCACAAGACATCCCACGTTCGGAGCGTGGACTCCCGATTCTCTAGCCAGGTCCTTGCGGTGACTTCCAGGTAGAAGTACACACGACGGAGCTTTTCTTCGTTGTCCCAGTGGTTGAGGGCGGCCACACGGTCGTATTTTTCTAGCCAGGTTTCCGGGTCTTCAAACGATGAGCCATGGAACGTTGGTGGTTCCCTGGATTGATGAATGACGATCGCGGGTTGGGACGCTCCGGTTGTCATTGTCGCTGCAGTCGAGGTCATGGTCTTGGTCTTCCGCGCCTTGTCTTGTAGAAGGCCGTACTCCGGTGGGAGACCTTGCTGTCGGCGGCTCGTTCGCTGTTTTTGGTAGGCGTCTGTATCTTCTCCGCGACGGGGGCTGGGTTCACGGCTTGACGGGGGCGTCCGGTACATGAACGAAGCAGCACCTCCACCAGATTTCACGGGGTCGTGACGTGGCCGAAGACAGGAAACTTCGTGTTGGGATTTAACTGTTTATTTGGGCGAACCTGTGCCCGGTAAAGGGAAAGTCTAATTACAGCAGCAGTCTCGCACAGATAGCAGTCTCGGACTGATAGCGGCGAACGCAGCGTCGGCCTTCGATCAACAACTGACAAGCGGCGAAGCGCGTCGGCATTTATACTCTTGCCGTCGAATGTTCTAGCGTTATCGCTGGCGGTGGCGTAGGTTCCAGAACAATCTGTACCGTTCGCACAGTGGGCGTGATCAGTGGACAGATTATAGGCGGTTCGTGAAAAACTTCGCCCGCATCGCCGATCCTCTCACTAACCTTACCAAGGCCGACGTGGAGTTTAAGTGGGAAACGCCGCAGGAACACGCTTTCCAGGAGCTTAAACATCGCCTCCAGACGCCTCCGTTACTTGCCCATTTCGACGAATTCGCCGAGACAGAAATACATACTGACGCAAGCAGCGTAGGTCTTGGCGCCGTTCTTGTGCAGAGGACTGACGGACTTGAAAGGGTTATTAGTTACGCCAGCCGATCGCTATCCAAAGCAGAAGTAAATTATTCCACAACAGAAAAGGAGTGCCTCGCCATCATCTGGGCTACGTCGAAATTTCGCCCCTACCTCTACGGCAGGCCCTTCAAAGTTGTGAGCGACCACCACGCATTGTGTTGGCTAGCCACCTTGAAGGACCCCTCAGGTCGCCTCGCAAGATAGAGCCTGAGACTTCAAGAATATGACATTACTGTCATTTACAAGTCCGGCAACAAACACTCCGACGCCGACTGTCTCTCTCGTGCGTCTGTCGACCAACCGCTACCCGACGACCCGGATGACGACTACTTCTTAGGAACGATAACTACCGACGACTTCGCTGAACGACAGAGGGCCGACCCGGAACTTAAGGCCCTAATAGAATACCTCGAAGGCAGGACCGCCAAAGTTCCGAAGGTATTCAAGCGCGCACTTGCGTCGTTCTTTCTACGAAACGGTCTTCTACAAAAGAAAAACTTTTCACCGCTTCGAGCTAAGTACCTCCTTGTGGTGCCTTCAGCTCTGCGACCAGAACTCCTGCAGACCCTTCACGACAATCCGACGGCAGGGCACCTCGTTGTTTCTCGCACGCTGGCGAGGATACAAGAAAGGTACTACTGGCCACGTCTTACCACCGACGTCACTCGTTATGTGAGAATATGCCGGGACTGTCAGCGACGCAAGACACCGCCGACAAGGCCAGCGGGACTTCTGCAGCCAATTGATCCACCTTGCCGACCTTTCCAGCAGATTGGTATGGACCTACTGGGGCCGTTCCCGACATCGGCTTTCGGAAACAAGTGGATCGTGGTAGCTACCGACTACCTCACCCGCTACGCCGAGACAAAAGCCCTGCCAAAAGGCAGTGCATCCGACGTAGCTAAATTCTTCGTTGAAAATATTGTTACGGGGAATAAAGTATACACTGGTGAACAAATGTGTACTGGCGAATATACTGGCGAGCTAATGCGTACGACGCTGCTGCAGTCCGAGCACGTTCACGTTCAGCACTTTGTCGTCGTCATCCTCAGGCATCTACTTAGCCCGTGACATTACCCGCCGGCGGCAGAAGCACCGTCCCGGTGCGATCAAATCTCGAGGCGTGAGAAGTATGGCTTAAGCCGTGAGACGTGCACTATATCGGTCGAGACTGAAGCTGGTACTGACGTGGTATGGAGTGGAGCTATCTCATAGGTCACGCTGGTGACCTTGCGTACGACGCGATATGGGCCAACGTAACGGGACATCAGTTTTTCGCAGAGACCAACACGACGCGATGGTAACCACAGCAAGACGAGTGACCCCGGAGAGTACTGTACGTCGCGGTGCCGGCGATCGTAAGCACTCTTTTGGTTAAGCTGCGAGGCACATAAACGATCCCGGGCGATTTGGCGGGCGATGTCAGCTCGGGCCAGGGCATCACGAGCATAAGCAGTCGATGAGGCGGCGTCAGATTGGAGCATGGTGTCCATGGGAAAAGGCGGGTCATAACCGAACAGTAGATAAAAAGGGGAAAATCCAGCTGTATCATGACGTGAACTGTTGTATGCGAAGGTAACGAAAGGTAAGTGGATGTCCCAATCTTTGTGATCCTTGGAGACGTACATCGCTAACATATTCGTCAAGGTACGGTTGAGGCGTTCCGTGAGGCCGTTGGTTTGCGGATGGTACGCTGTAGTGAACTTGTGGTGGGTAGAGCAGGATCGCAGGAGCTCGTCGACTACTTTAGATAGAAAACAGCTGCCGCGGTCGGTGATCAACTGACGAGGAGCACCATGACGCAGAATGATGTCATGAAGAAGGAAATTGGCTACATCAGTAGCACAGCTGGTGGGGAGGGCGCGTGTAACGGCATACCGCGTTGCGTAGTCGGTAGCAATAGCAATCCACTTATTACCGGTGGCCGACACGGGAAAGGGTCCTAGAAGATCGAGGCCGACTTGGAAAAATGGCTCATGTGGTACTTCAATGGGCTGGAGAGTACCAGCAGGTCTCAGAGCAGGTGTCTTGCGGCGCTGGCAGAGGTCGCATGCCGTAACGTACTGTCGCACAGAACGGTAGAGGCCAGGCCAAAAGAATCGGCGGCGAATGCGGTCATACGTGCGTGACACCCCTAGGTGTCCAGCGGAGGGGGCATCATGCAGCTGGGCCAAAACGTCTGAGCGAAGATGCACAGGAACAACGAGTAAAAGCTCAGCACCATCAGGGCGGGTGTTGTAGCGGTGCAAGATGTCGTTGTGAAGAACGAACAGTTGTAAGGAGTGGTCAGGGTGGGGAGAGTGCATACCATTGATAATAGCACGCAAAGAGGGGTCGCGGCGTTGTTCAGCAGCTATGTCGGTGAAGTCGGTAATTGAAAGAACGAAGGCCTCTTGCTCATCTTCCCTCGTGTCAGGGGGATCGACTGGGTAACGGGACAAGCAGTCGGCATCCTTGTGAAGTTGTCCGGATTTATATGATACGGAAAAAGTTTACTCTTGTAAGCGCATCGCCCAGCGACCAAGGCGTCCCATAGGGTCCTTGAGTGAGGAGAGCCAGCAAAGCGCATGCTGGTCCGTAATAACTGAGAATGGTCGGCCATACAGGTACGGTCGGAATTCCGCAATGGCCCAGACGAGAGCTAAGCACTCGCGTTCTGTGATAGAATAATTTTGTTCCGAGCGCGACAACAGTCGGCTTGCATACGTGACGACGCGGTGCATGCCTTGTTGCCGCTGCGCGAGCACTGCGCCTATGCCGTGGCCACTGGCGTCAGTACGAAGCTCCGTGGCGGCAGATGGGTCGAAGTGTGCTAGGACTGGTGGATTGGTGAGAATGTCAACGAGCGACGAGAAGGCGTTTGCTTGCTGTTGGCCCCAGGTGAATGCGACATCCGTTTGAGGAGGCAGGTTAGAGGACGGGCTACTTCAGCGAACTTCTCGAAAAAACGACGGAAATAGGAGCACAGTCCCAGAAAACTTCAGACGTCCTTGGCTGAGCGGGGTGTGGGGAAGTCGCGAACTGCTCGGACTTTCGCAGAGTCTGGTTGAACGCCCGCAGCGTTAAGAAGATGGCCGAGTACGCAGATTTGGCGTTGCCCAGAGCGGCATTTGGATGACTTAAGTTGCAAGTTGGCACGTTGAAAAACATCAAGCACTGCGGACAGACGGGTAAGATGGTCGTCGAAAGTAGTCGAAAAAAGAATAACGTCGTCAAGATAGCAGAGGCAGATGGTCCACTTCATTCCTCGAAGGAGAGAGTCCATCATGCGCTCAAATGTCGCGGGGGCATTGCATAAACCAAAAGGCATCATCTTGAACTGATAAAGTCCATCTGGAGTCACGAAGGCCGTCTTCTCTCTGTCTTTGTCGTCCACAGCGACCTGCCAGTAGCCTGAGCGAAGGTCTATTGAAGAGAAATATTTGGCACCGTGCAAGCAATCGAGTGCATTATATATGCGCGGTAGGGGATAGACATCTTTCTTGGTAATATGGTTGAGATGGCGGTAATCAACACAGAATCTCCAGCTATTGTCCTTCTTTTTAACAAGTACAACGGGTGAGGACCAGAGACTAGATGAGGGTTCGATTATGCCCTTATCAAGCATTTTATCGACTTCTCGCTGTATAATAGCACGCTCCGGGGCTGACACACGGTAGGGTCGTCGGCAAATGGGTCGAGCGTCACCGGTGTCGATGCGATGGGTCACCACAGATGTCTGGCCCAAATTACGGTCGCCGAAGTCAAAGATGTCCTGATAAGAAGCAAGCACATGGCAGAAATCAGAGACTTGTTCAGAGGTGAGCTTGTCAGATAGCATTGGCTTGAAAAGGTCGGAACAGGAACGTGACGAGAACGACGTTGATGAAAAATCGAGTGGCGAATTGGTGGTTAGAGCGGAAACTGTGTGGTCGACCAGTGGTGTAAGATGCGCAAGTGACATGCCGCGAGGAATAACTTGCGCTGAGAGGCCGAAATTGAGGACGGGAAACGAAGTTCGGTTGTCCTTAACGGTAACCACCGTGTTGGGGAGTGCAACATTGCGTGTCATGGCGACGTCAGAAATCGGGGCAGCAACATAATCACCATCGGGTACTGCAGGATATGGCGAGAGTTGGACTTGGACTGTGGCTTGCGGCGGAAGTCTAAGGAAATCGACAGAGCATAGACGAGGTGGGCTGGTAGAGACGGTCTCCGAATAGGATGGTAGTTCGAGCTGAAGAAGACCTTTGGAACAGTCAATGAGCGCAGCGTGTGAAGTCAGAAAGTCGAGTCCAAGGATTAGGTCATGAGGGCAATTTTCCAGTACAGCGAACAGAACTGAAGTTTGATGCTCAGAAATTGTTTATCGCGCAGTGCACATTCCAAGCACAGCAGGAGTACCCCCATCCGCTGTACGAACGGTAGGTGCAATCGCAGGTGTCAGAACTTTTTGGAGGCGGCGGCGGAGGTCTGAGCTCATCACAGATGTTTGTGCACCGGTATCAATAAGAGCAGTTATAGGTAAACCATCAACGAGAATTGTAAGGAGGTTGCACCGCTGGTCGGGATAATCAGAGGATTTGCAGTCCAAGTCGTGTATGCAGCGTCACCTCCGGGGGCTGCACCGGCCAGTTTTCCGAGCGACGGTCGTAGGGAGACCGAGAACGGCGGGGTTGGGGCGAGCGGTACTGACGACGCACGGGCGATGGCGGGCGGCTCGTCCGACGTTCTGGATTATGCTCTGCACCTGTCTCAGCACGGTAGGACGGGGCATAAGGTGCACGTTCAGAGCGAGGCCGCCAATCATAGAAGCTCGGTCGAGGTGATGAGGTCCACCGGCTGCGGCAATGGCGAGCGATGTGTCCTATCCGATGGCACGTGAAACATATGGGCCGATCATCATGAGTGCGCCATTCAGCTGGATTTCGTCGTGGCGCGAACGTGCGGTTCCGAGTGGCAGCCGCAACGACTGGAGCCGAGCTGGAAGTAGCAGGGGCATTTTGATGAGGTGGCGAAATGCCCATATTCACGATCTCTTGGCGAACCACGGCCTGTATCATTGAAACAGCACCGAGGTTGTGTCCTGGCGCGCTGACGCTAGACATAGCGGGAGCCATAGCCTCGAGTTCCCGACGGACTATTCTGGTGACGTTTTCTGGCGCTGGTGGTTGGTGTAGTGTGGGCAAATCTTCGCAAGAGGACGTAGCCGCCGTGTTGGGAAGGCGGTCAAATCGGTGAACTATGCGCCTACTTTTTGCCTGTTCGAAGCGACGACATGCTTCGATGACCGACTCCACCGTCGAGCTGTCCTTGCACAGGAGAAAATTGAAGGCGTCATCCGCAATTCCTTTCAGGATGTGTCCGACTTTGTCCTCGTCGAGCATGTCCTTGTCGACCTTACGGCACAAAGCCAACACGTCCTGGATGTACGCGATGTACGGCTCTGTGGATGTCTGGGCACGAGTCGCAAGATCTTTCTTTGCGGCCACTTGACGTCCGATGGGTTTCCCAAATAGATAGCGCAATTTCTGCTTACAGACGTCCGAGCTAGTCAACTCTTCTTGATGTGTCTCGTAGCAGAGTTTTGCCGTGCCATGCAAGTAGAAGATGATGTTCGCCAACATAAGCGTCGGACCCCAATGGTTGCTGCTGCTGACGCGCTCATATTGAACCAGCCAGTCATCGACGTCTATGCCACTTGTGCCGTTGAATGGACCTGGGTCACGAGGTTGCACCACAACGATCGGCTGCGGGGCTGACGGATCTTGTTCACATTGAGTAGCCTGGTCAGTCATCGTGGTAGCTGCAATGCGCCGTCCGCTGCGAACATCCAGCTCGTTGGGCTGTATAGCGAGTGGTACCTCGCACCTTTCACCAATGATGTTACGGGGAATAAAGCATGCACTGGTGAACAAATGTGTACTGGCGAATATACTGGCGAGCTAAGGCGTACGACGCTGCTGCAGTCCGAGCACGTTCACGTTCAGCACTTCGTCGTCGTCATCCTCAGGCATCTACTTAGCCCTTGACAATATCGTCCTACGTCATGGCGCCCCGGAGGTCCTTATCACCGACAGAGGAACGGCATTCACTGCCGACTTAACTCAAGCAATCTTGGCATACAGCCAAACAAACCACCGCCGGACGACAGCGTACCACCCACAGACCAACGGCCTCACCTAGCGGCTTAACAAGACAATCGCCGACATGCTGTCAATGTACGTCGATGTCGAACACAAGACGTGGGACACAATTCTTCCGTATGTGACCTTCGCATACAACACGGCGGTGCAGGAGACGACGCAGATATCTCCATACAAATTGGTCTACGGAAGGAGCCCGGCAACGACGCTCGATGCCATGTTACCCAACGTCACCGACGAAGAAAACCTCGATGTGAGCGAGTACCTTCAACGCGCCGAAGAAGCCCGACAACTTGCGCGTCTCCGTATCAAGAATCAACAGACGACCGACAGCCACCGTTACAACCTTCGACGACGCTTCGTGGAATACCAGCCCGGTGAGCGTGTTTGGGTGCGGACGCCGATGCGCCGACGTGGACTAAGTGAAAAGCTTCTGCGATGGTACTTCGGACCGTACAGGGTGGTTCGACGGCTCGGCCCACTTGATTACGAGGTTGTCCCCGACAGCATCACGAACTCTCAACGACACCGACCACGACCTGAAGTCATCCATGTCGCGCGCCTCAAGCCGTTTCATGCGCGTTAAAAAACTGAACCACTGTTTTTTTGTATTATTGGTGTATCGTAATTTATCCATTGTACTTTCTTGCATTATTATTGTACTTTCATCTTGAGTTAAAACATCGGGACGATGCCTTTTTTCAGAGGGGGGCAATGCCACGTTCCATTTCCCAAGTTTTAGTTATCGTCCCAAAACATCGCACGATTCTCAGCGGAAACCGCGCCTGCAGTTTTCTAGAAGGTTCCGGACTGTAGTAGATCATTTCGATAAGATCACGCCCACTGTGCGAACGGTACAGATTGTTCTGGAACCTACGCCATCGCCAGCGATAACGCTAGAACATTCGACGGCAAGAGTATAAATGCCGACGCGCTTCGCCGCTTGTCAGTTGTTGATCGAAGGCCGACGCTGCGTTCGCCGCTATCAGTCCGAGACTGCTATCTGTGCGAGACTGCTGCTGTAATTAGACTTTCCCTTTACCGGGCACAGGTTCGCCCAAATAAACAGTTAAATCCCAACACGAAGTTTCCTGTCTTCGGCCACGTCACGACCCCGTGGCAATATGATAGGTGATTCAACTCGGCCCGCGATCTGAAGCTTGCATTAAAATTGAACACTTCCTTTGAGAAGTATGCCACTGCTTTTGAAGCTAAGCTTTTAGTGTTTTTTTTACAATTTCAAGGTGAACCTCACAACACACCACAAAGTATTGTTTTACTGGCAATTTTACCATGATAACCATTTCCCACAGACGCTGATCGTATTATTTGGCCTGATATACATCGCTCGGCCGCCTCATCATCAATCCGCAAGGTTTGTGGCATCTGTATTTCTGTTTCTGAAGTTTTACCGTATTTTCTGAAAGGCCATAGCTAGCACAAAGGAATTCAGAGGCAGTATTTCTTTGCATCGCTAATGATTCTCGTGAGAAATCTTTTGCCGAATTAATGATATTGTGAATAGCGAGGTCTTATCCTGCGGACGGTGATGGCTTTTGTGTGTGTGTGTGTGTGTGTGTGTGTGTGTGTGTGGTGTGTGTGTGTGTGTGTGTGTGTGTGTGTGTGTGTGTGTGTGTGTGTGTGTGTGTGTGTGTGTGTGTGTGTGTGTGTGTGTGTGTGTGTGTGTGTGTGTGTGTGTGTGTGTGTGTGTGTGTGTGTGTGTGTGTGAGTGAGTGAGTCGGCGGTTTCTTCTGTCATAGACCACATTGATTTTTATTGCTGTCTACAGTAACGCCTGTGGTCACCCTGAATCGGCCAGCCCTTTTTATCTTGTTTTTTTTTTCTTTTGCTTGACGAAGCTGGTAACGCATTATGAAGGACCATCGGCATCTTCACAAACGCTCTAATGAGAAACAGTTTCAGATATCCTGCTTGTCTATTGCGCTAGGAGTTCTCATAGTAAAACTATACGCCTGCACAGAGCCGACGGATCGAAAGTTTGGCCCAAAGAACATCGATGGTGACCTGCGGTTGAGAACAATAGGTGAGCATGCTTCTTTTTACGTCGGCTTATTCTTTGGGCTTTGACTCGTGATGCGACGTCGCATTCACATTTATGAAATAGAAAGAGCATCGTTGCATCCATGTCGCTACAATCCTATACGTTTGGTCACACGTGAAACAAATACAAGCTGGAAGCGTACCTGTAAGTACATGTAGAATATTTTTAACAATCGTACTCACTCGCCAGTTCTCAGTAACTCCCGGTCATTTTTTTATGCAGTTTATCTCACCACGCATGTGCTCATAATCTCTGAGCAAGGCAAGAAGAGTATGGTTTATGCATTAAGGCTAGTGATTTCGAAGAAAATAGAAGCCATTCCATTATGTGAAGCTAGATGACCAGCGGAGTTCCTGGCATGTTGAATTGCTCGAAACTCAGCAAAGTCATCCCTCTTCGACAACACACTTAGTAGATACTTGCCCTTGGTCTAAACAATGGCATTAAAAGGACAAGCAAAGAAAGATTCAAATGAACACTAACTCGAAAAAAAAAAAACGTCGTTATTGTCAACAACACAGGCACGGCCCTATATTCGAAGAATTTGCTAAGGGTAGCGACGAATCAATGGATACTGTTATGTGAGGCTTCGAAGGAATTCGCAAGATTCTATATGAACTGGAGCTGGTGCTGCATTCCAAAAGGGCAGACAAAAAAAGAAGAACTGAAATACGTAGCGTACTTCTAGCCTAGAAAATAACGTCACATGGTTCAAACAAAACCACCTTCTTTTTTTTTCAAGTAAGGTAAGTATTCAGAAATATTAGCGCAAGTTATATATATATATATACTCCACATATATCCCTAGCTCCATTCAGTCACTTCATTTGTAACAATTAAGGTTGGAGTTTGCTTATTTATACTCATGCACTTGGTAATGAACCGCAGCGCAATAATTTAAGTGTATTATTTCCTCCACTGAGATGGTTCATCGATTTTACAGCAGGACTTGTAACCGACCACGAAGTAATGTTTTACTGACAGTTTAACATAATAAACATTTTCCGCAGATACTGATCTTATTATTTGGTCTAATGTACATCACTCAACAGCTTCATCGTCCTTCAATCTGCAAGAATTGTGGCATAAGTATGTTTCTCTTGCTGATGTTGTCCCACACTTCCAGAAAGCCAATACGTACCGCAAATGATAATTCAGAGGCACTATTTCTTAGCATCGCTAGTCATTCGCGTGAGAAAGCTGTTGCCAAATTTCTGACAGTACGAATAGCGAGGCTTTGTCCTGCTGGTGGTAATGACGGTCTTTTCCTGGAGCTGCACTTCGAACGTAAAAAAGCACTAGCCGGTTGCCAGATTCATCCTAATGAAATAATTGAAAAGTGGCAATATTACATTAGAAAAAATGCTGATTTCAAAATGTAATATAGGTGCTGACTGGAAACAATATGTAGTGTTGGCTGTTTTTTTTTTCTGTTTTGGATCACATTGCCTTTTTTGCTCACTGAAGTAACGCCTGGGGTCACCCTGAATCACCCAGGCCTTTTTATCTTGTTTGTTTGTTTTTTTAGTAAGTACCAGCCCCATTAGCGTAGTACTTCTAAGAAAAGTCCAATTTTATACTCTACATCCGCTCTTTAGTAACGTAGCAACAGCATTAAAAGTTGGAAGCATGTGAAAATAAGCTTGCCGAATTCAAGTTTCCGTCCTATTATAAAATACATGCGTACTTCATGTACCGTTATATTTGCTCGCACACAAGCTGCTCTGTCCTAGTGGTTAAGTAGCTCGACCGCTAACCGGAGACCATGAGATTCAAACCTGCCCGGGCAGCCGCATTCAATGGAGGCGCCATTCTAGAGGCCTGCGTGTCTGGTAAGCACGCTAATAAACCCCACGAGGTCTGAATTGCCACATGCCTCCACTACGGCGTCTTCCATAAGTATCTAATGCGATGAGGCGAGGCCTGAGCGAATGATTTCCGATGGAGGCGGAAATGTTGTAGGCCCGTGTACTCAGATTTGGGCGCACGTTAAAGAACCCCAGGTGGTCGAAATTTCCGGAGCCCTCCACTACGGCGTCTCTCATAATCAGAAGTGGTTTTGGGACGTTAAACCCCACAAATCAATCAATCAATCCATAAGTATCTTGCTTTTGAGGCGTAAAAATCTAATCATTTTTATTATATTTCTCGAGCATGTTGACAAACGCTACATTTCTGTATATAAAAATGTGCGTAAATCATACACGCCACGTGTTGAAGCGCGCCACTGGAGCAGGCCAGAGACAAGGCATACCTTGACAACTTCACATAACAACATCACATTTAAGTGAGGCGTCCACAAAACGTGCCATACATAAACTGCGCTTTCGTTCCCAGTGTCAGTCTGTTGCAACCACAGACGGATTTCATCTCCAGGTTTTTATCAAAGCATTTCACTCCTTCTACACACGGATCTAGAACGATGAAACGTGCAATGTCTTCAATTTTTCATCGTTCGTAAGTATCTTGTAAAAAAATGCGATAGCATGCCGCACTCACAAACGTCTTCGAAAGCAAAAGTGTTCATTGACGACCTGAGGTCCCCAAAGAGCAAAACACAAAATTCCCCAATGAATACTCTATGCATAGATGATTCCTGACCAAATATTTTTATTGGTACGAATGTTAAAATGCTTCGAAAAGCCGTCATTTGCAAAAGCAGCCCAACGGAAGGTGTGCAGAAAACGCTGTATTCAGTAATACTTACCGGTTTCTTATGTAATATTATGATAGCATCTACATCACAATGTGACCACCAATGCTGGTATACCACAACCACGACTATCTGGCCAGCAGTCCATAAGCGTAACCGCTATACCACTAACGCGGGCAGCATGAATACTTGAGAAGCAGGAAGAGTACACATCTAAACCTATCGAAGATAAAATTTTATTATTATTACATAACTTGAGTGACTTTATACTATGCAGCCTTAAACGACGTCGGGGAACATGGCATTAGATTATCGTCAAGACAACAAGACTTCCCTCCTCGTACCAAAATAGTAATTATTTGTGATATTAGTTCCGCTTCAACTCAAGATTACTTCACTAAAATTTAGGAGGTGCCTAAAATCCCCAAGGCGAGAAACAACGCTGTCTCACCTTGCGATCTAATGAACAGCAAGTGCAATCGCTCCTAAACTAGGAGAACACTAGGTGACGGCCTCCAGTTGGTTCTTGTAATATATCCCGAGTTTTTACGTGTTTCCAAACAATTCGCGAGGTTCGATTCCAAACGCAGCTGGTACTGCATTCTGACGAGGCAGATTAAAATAAAATCCGATGTATATAGCCCCGTTCAATGAGTGATCTAGTGTGATAGAATCTGACGGACGGACGGATAGACAGACATACGGACGGACCAATGAACGGGTGGACGCTTCGCCCCCACTGATCATCATTCACTCTGTGGATATGTTGCGAGTTTTCTTTTCTTTTTTCAAGTAATGTAAGTCGCACGAAAAACTGGTACAAGTTTTTCTAAACACTGAAAATATGTCCCACGCTGCATTTAGAGCATTCGTTTGAATGAGGTTAAAGTTTGCCTGATGATCTAGCTGAAACATGCGTTCAAGTTGGTCCTATAGCATGCATTTAGATTTCCTTATGTTGCATACACATGTACTCGACAGCGAACCCCAATGCCATAATTTTATTGAATTATTTCCTCACCTGAGACGGTTAGTTGATTTCAGTACAAGACATGAAGCACATCACAAAGGAATGTTTTGCAGACAGTATAACATAATAAACATTTCCCGCAGATGCTGATCGTATTTATTGGCATGACATAACTCACTCCTCTTCGTCCTTCAACCCACGAGGTTTGTGGAATTTATATATTTTTTCTTGCTGAACTTATCCGACATTGATACAGAGCCCGTAGGTACCCAATATAATATTTCAAGGGCATTATTTGTTCTCGTCACAAGTGATGCTTAAGTTGTGGTCGCATTTATGACAAAATGAATAGCTATGTTTTGTAGTTTCTATGGCGGAAATGATGCTGTCTTTTTATACGGCTGCATTAGAAACATAACAAACGCATTCTTTGTTTCTTTGTTGAAAAAAAAAGTTGAAAGAGCGTCAAAATAACATATTCCAAGTACTGATTCAATAGCCCATAGAAATCACTTTTTTAGGTTTATGAGCAAGCTCAAGAACACATAATGAAGGCAACACACGAAGACACATAACGCAACATTCAACCAAAAAATTAAATTGAATATGGCTGACAAAAGGAATCCCACAAGTATAGGTTAAAGTACAGTTCAAAAGTTCCCAGGTCACTATATCATGCATTCCTTCGGCAGCACAGCCTGGGAACTTTTGAACACCCCTGTGAATATTGGTCCATATTTTGAAGATAAACACATGAAAGTAATCTTCTGACGAATCGGTTAAAAAATCAGGAAAGTTGGTTCGTTACAGTGCTGCTTTGCGCAAATTTTCATCTTTGCCCTAACTGTATTATAGCTTAAGATTACAAGGAAGCTTACACGAGGGAAGTTGAATCCACCTCTGTGCTAAACACTTAAGTGTAGGCAAGCATTCAACTGTCTTTTAGATACTGACATTTGATTTCCACCAGGAATCCCCGCATCTATCTGAGGGCAGTCATTGCAGAAACAGCGTTTTGCTGGGCGCCTTATACGATTACTGTTCTTTCCCGCAGGTGACAGTCGCATTATTTGGCCTGACATACATCGCTCCGCGGCCTCTGCGTCTCTCCACCCGCAAGGCAAGTGCGGCGTTCATAATTATCATACTGAAAATTTCCATCATTGTGAGGCACAGCTCGATTACCGCAAAGTTGTCGAAACTGTTACTTCCTTGGATAACTACTGAAGCTTATGTGAAATCCTTTTCAATAAGCGTACAGCAGGGTATTGTTTTTTTCTTTGTTTTCGCCGAGACTCCAAGTTTCTTTTGTTTTTGTTTTTTATTTAATATTTTTATTGGACGATCTACGTAGAAGCACAAGCGCATTACGGGAGCCACCTGAAATAGGTAGCTGGAACGTCTGAGTGACTTGCGCAAAGCCAAGTAACATGTGAAAAACACTCATCAAGCAAGCCCTATTTTCCCAGGCTCATTTCCCAGCACCTCATGTCGAAGCAACAGCCTCAGTTGCAGCGCTTATGGTCTTGTGCCTTTGAGTGCCCGCACCATCAATCGCGGTATGAGCATGCTGTAAGTTTCCCTGGGGCATGTGGAAAATTTTGGCCATGTTTTAGCCCTGCTGTTACTTGCAAGGGAAGAGGCGCTGTCAAAGACGGCGCCAGAG
>WOVY01001603.1:147500-231893 GCA_013436015.1 Rhipicephalus annulatus
TAAGTACCACGTTTTCTAAGACAATAGGTACTATTTATTTCCTGTTTTGTTTTTGTTGGGCTGGGAAGAAACAAATTCAAATTCTTTATTTTCTGCCTTGTAGGGGTACAGACAGTGGAGGCGCAGAAAAAGCTGTCAGAGACAGCTTGACAAAGCCGCGACACCCTTTTGCTTAGCAGCAGCTTCACAGCAATGTTCATTAAACAACAGTATTAACATAGTGTAATGGCAAATAAACAATAATCGACAAATACAAAAGAGACTCTAAAAGATACTATAAATAGAGTATAAATAATATTCACATAAAGCACAGAGATATGAAAAAAAAAAAAAAAAACTAAGTTTACATATTAACGTACATAGCACGCAAAGTATTCTTTGACGAACTGAAGAGATCAAAACCACTATGTAAATATGAATTTAGAAGGGAAGGAAGAGTAAATTGCAGGCGTTGTCGACCCAAGTTTATTCTGGGTGTCGGCACAACCCAAGACTCTCTATGCCTTGTCATAAATGTCATTTTTCGTGCATGCAAATCAGCAAGGTATCGTAGATGGTTTATATTTTTTAGAGTTTCGAGTTGAAACCTGACACTCAAACGGAATTTGTACAAGTTCTCGATCTTTATTACATTACTTTGCAAAAAGAGATCCGCACTGGGCGAGTGCCAGGGTACATTATGAACATGACGAAGGAATCTCTTTTGCAGAATGTAGATACGCTGGAGACAGCCAGGAGTAGTCGTGCCCCAGACTAAGTGGCAATAGTTTAAATAGGAGTAAAAAAGGGAATTGTACAATAGTAGTTTTATTGGTTTTGGGAGAACGTATTTGAGCCTGCCTACGATCCCAGTTATTTGAGCCAGTTTCGTTGAAATGTGGTCCACATGCTGTTCCCAAGACATAGAGGAGGAAAAAACCACTCCGAGGCACTTAAATTGTTCAACCACATCTATACATCGTGAGTTCAGTTTAATGCCGAAGGAAAAAGGAACTGGTTTATTTTTAGGGCGGAATACGACAGCTTGTGTTTTCTTCTCATTGATACGCATGCACTTGGATTCTGACCATTTTTGTAGCTCACTCATGGTATCATTGCAATCCCGAACAAGGATATCAAGATCATCAGCATAGATGATAAATCATCAAGTATCATCAGCATAGATGATAAATTTAGCAGTGGTGTTGATATTGCAAATGTCGTTAAGATACATATTAAAAAGCAATGCTCCAAGCGGAAACGCGAAATAGATTTCATTTGACAGCATTCCCTCTTCACTTTTTTCTGAAGCCATGCAGCCTGATGCTCATATTGCCCCGCCGCGGTGGTCTAGTGGCTAAGGTACTCGGCGTCTGACCCGCGCGTCGCAAAATCGAATCCCGGCTGCAGCGGCTGCATTATCGATGGAAGTGGAAATGTAGTAGGCCCGTGTGCTCATGCAGATTTGAGTGCATGTTAAAGAACCCCAGGTGGTCGAAATTTCCCGAGCCCTCCACTACGGCGTCTCTCATAATCATATGATGGTTTTGGGACATTAAACCCCACATATCAATCAATTTATTGTCATATTGCCACGGGGTCGTGACGCTGATAAAGGCAGAGACAGCGAGTCCAAGATGAAATTGTTTATTTCACCGAACTTGTGGCCGGTGCACGGAAATTCAGATTACAGCAATATACACTGCCACTGAGAGCAGCGAACAGAGAGTCAGCCGTCGATCCACCGGCAAGCGGTCATGTGCATCGGCATTTATACAGGTGCCGTCGAACGTTACAGCGTTACCGCTAGCAGTCACGTATATTCCAGAACATTGTGTAATGTTCGCGTTCTGCGCGAAATCGCATCGGGAAGTTCTAAGATTATCTGGGTGGTTCTTAGTCCATTGGCGTGGTTTGCGCAAGGCAGCACTCAAACGTGTAATGGGCGACAACAAAACTTAGCAGAGGAGTGTGGTATTATGTACGGTGCAAAATGTGAATAACGCTACCTCAAGAATGTTATTTTAACTTCAAAATGTGGCATAGCTCTAACATACATGGATTAGAAAAAAATAAGACAAGACGAGACGATTTTAAGGCATTTTTTTTTCAACGCCTTAGGTCTATGCAAAATACTAATTGCAAATAATAATAATTGTCGGAGTGTAACAGCCTAAACCATTATATGATTATAAGAGACGCCGTTGTGGAGGGCTCCGGAAATCTCGACCACCTGGCGGTTCTTTGACATGTGCCTAAATCTTAGCACACGGGCCTCGGGATTTTCGCCTTCATCGAAAATGCGGCTGTCGTGGCCGGGATTCAATCCCACAACCTGCAGGTCAGCAGCCGAATGCCTTAGCTACTAATACAGCGCGTTCCCCTTGGATAAGGCATCACATCATTGATCTCAAGTGGATTCGATACGCGCTGTCTAACGCCGCAGTTTGGTGGGGCCTGGTGAAAGAACGCCGCTCTACTTAGACTTTATGCCCACGTCAAGGAAGTTCACGCGGTCGAAATTGCTATGTGGAGCTTGTACTACGGCAGTAATTATTGGTCACAATTACAGCTTTCTCTCCATTTCTACTTGCCGAAATGTCAGGCGTGTAGAAATGGAGCTAAGAATAACGAAGGGATACGTAAATACATAAAATATGAGAGTGCTCACAATACTTTCGAAGTCGATAACTTGTCACATATATTTTTGTCGACACACATATGTTGTCTACAAAATAACAACCGTTTATATAAACCACGAGAGTAGTCATAGTAGTAGTAGTAGTAGTAGTAGTAGTAGTAGTAGTAGTAGCAGTAGTAGTAGTAGAAGGAGTAGTAGTAGTAGTATCTAAGGTTTAACGTCCCGAAACCACCACATGATTATGAAAGACGCCGTAGTGAAGGGCTCCGGAAATATCGACCATCTGAAGAGCCCAGGAGAGACATAAAACCAAACTTCAAGCGCACGAGACGCAACGAATTATGCTCCGCAAACTGCGTCAGTTAATATACAGATGAGTCCCAGAAATAAAATCCCTTGCAAAAAATATTGCCTGCCTTCTGATAACAGCTGCTGTCCCTGTGGATCTCATTTATGTCTTTAGATGACTGGTGCCAACGTTGCTGTAATACAACAGGCCCATTAGAAAAAAAAGGAAACGTTAGTGTGCTGCGCTTGTAAACTCGAGCCATCGAGACCGACTACAATGTTCAGCTAATGTGCCCTCACTTCCACTTCTATACGTGGGATACATTTGATTGTCAGCATTTGATTTAAGGCCCGTTTAAGGTTGGGTCGTATAGGCACGAGCGCCACAAGTAGTTCCTAGCGCACCGTGTATTTCGAACACGCGTAAACAAAATGTGAATGTCTACGTTTTCTAAATGACAAGCCGGAACTCTGAAGAAAGAATAGGACAAAAATACACTGTGCTATCAATGTCCGGTCACGCTTTCCACAAGCATAATTTGCTCGAGATAAAAGAACAGAGGCAGCTTACTCCGGCGAGCACCATGCTGACGTGCTATCTGCGTAGCTTCAGCGATGGTGCAGTCGTCGCGGTATTTATATATTGCTGTAGCGTTCGCCTATCTCATGTTTTAGTATCAATCCGCTGGTTACTTCTGTAGACACAACACAATTACGCTCAACGTTAGAGTACTTTTTTTGCTTCCGTCCAATTCGACGTTTTTTATTTGTTTTTATATCATTATATTCAGTTGTTCATTAAGGCACTATGATGCCTATCACGTGGGCAAACTTAAGCACACTTAGATGGTGTGCACTCCGCCGGCGGCGTCATTCGCAAGGTGTCATGTGGGAACGCTTAGCGACACTCGCTGCAGAGCGCACTTGCCGACGAGCGCATTGGTAAAATTAACTTCGCTACGACGGAGTGTCGATAGCAGTGGCTCTATAATAAGGTATTATACAAAGCCGAGTTCAAAGCATTTATTAAGCATCGGTTTCTTTAATAGAAATGTTCTTAACAATCAAAACGTACTAAATACTACAAAAGAACTATTCTCACTATGACGCTACTTTACAGCCACGGGTGGCCACCAGGGGCATGCCCATCACAAGCCGTGCGATGGCCACATCCGCCATTATTACACCAATTGTTTCGTTCAGGGTCCGCTCATAGCCATAACTCATTACTACACTCCAAGCTTGGTAACCGACAAATGTTATTTTATGGCCCTACAAAGTAAGGTTTACATTAGCTTTGAGTGCATACAATATAAACTTGAATCTTGATAACCCTTGCTATCAGTGCACAAAGTTACAACTATCGATTACAACGTTTAGTCTGCACTGAAGGCACATGGCCTGAAATAACAAATATCTGGTGTGCTACTCCCTATTATCACAATATCCAAAATACGATTCTTTTTCTTGTGCAGCAGCGTGCAGCCAAAGTAACATTTTTGGGATGTAAGTCTATTAGGACAGTATGACACTGAATTTGTCGGTGTGACAGGGATACTTGTGAACCTCATGCTTCGCAAATACAACCATCACCTTCAAATGCAGTGGCCCTGCCTAAAGTCTGCACCTACCCGCCTGAGACTGGACCCTGCGAGGCGGCCATGTCTCGCTACTACTACAACACCACGACCGAGACGTGCGAGGTGTTCACCTACGGAGGCTGTCACGGCAATGGCAACAGGTTCCGCACGTATTCTGACTGCGAGAAAAAATGTATGACGCTCGTCAGTGTCATTCCCCGCGCCTAATGCAGAGGACTCGCCTTACCACAGACCATGTTTGCAGGCAGATGGAAAGTTCATAAGACACACGAATGCATATGGTCCGAAGGCTGGAGCACATGGGACACAACAATGATGCGACAAAACAATTCTGTGGTAAAGGCTTATGCCGTATAAGTAACACACTGAAGGGCGGAAATAGTTCACACAAGCTCGAGGCAAAACTTGGCGCCGTGAGAAGCCGGGAAATACATTGCCAATGATATTCCTAAAGAAACAGTTAGAATGCGCACACGGTGATTGCAACTATTGAAAGAATTCTTTATTGAGCAGAAACATTTTATCATACAGCAAACTTGGTCAGAGCTGCAAAGTGGCAGCTAGAGGTTTTAATTTCACGGGTATCTACTTTACTATGGGTAACTCATAGACTGGAGCAAAATCCACATAAGCGAAAAATACCGTGAAATGGCACACCAATCCAAAGACTATATTGCACTTACAAGCAGATCTGACCTTGCTTAGTGGCGAATAAAGTTCTCTTTCTCCGGCCTGCGTCTTTGCTCAATCCTTCACGAATGTTTGGAAAGGATGTGGCCCTTCTATGCCGCCACATTGCTAGTGAGAAAACACCGTTATTGTTTTGTCATACGGGAGAGAGGCGGCATCCCTTGGCCACTACCTGCTTCAGTAGACCCTAGTGTTAGCTGACCATGGTCGACCATGGTGCTGGAAGACGACTTTTTTAGAGCAGTAATATGCTACATTTCTTTAACACTTACACCATGTAGGGAAACTTTCAGACAAACCAAACATTACTCACGACTTCATAAACCTATTTGGAACGACATGGTGTCGCGAAAAAAGACAAGGTGCTGGTGGGCCGAAATATGCAGAGTGTAAAGACAGTCACGGAGTCTAGATACTTCCAGAAAGCAAGCCAAAATGTAACCATGTAATCAACTGTGCACTGGGGTGACGCCAAGCAGACCCCACAGAGTTGAAGGTGAGTAACCAGCTAAACGACACTGAACGCAGAAACAGGAGGTAATGCAAGGAAGCTGGACGAACAAGGAAATGTTTATTCTAAAAAAGAACACAAGTAAACAACGCCTTGCAGTGACCGGGTGCCCATGCGAAGGTCATCAACCGATATGCTTTCGCTAAGAAATCAGCCGCTTTTGCTGCTGGGGATAAAGGATGCTAATCTGACGCATGCGCTTCGCTGACTATTGATGTGAAACTCGTCAAGAGGTCGCCTTCCTCGATGTCTGTACACAGCGCACGGTTGCATCACAAGAAAACACCGGTGCGTTAACCTGTACCTGCAATCCTTTATTAGCCAGCCCAAGTTTTGACCTTGCTGAAACATTTTCATGCTTGATTCTGCGAAACAAACTTATGTAGTTTCTATTATAACAAATGGAAACATATGAACGAGACTGTCACTATACGAACGATCATCATAACCTCTATGATACAATAATAGCATATGTTTCTGCTTGCATGCTCTTCATTGCTACTATAGACATCAAATGAAACGCAAACAGCGCAGTACTATTAGTTAGCAAAGGTATAGGGAGCGCCGTCCAGTCATCAACACTCACAGGCGCACACATCCGGTTCGGCAGCACTGCGCCATACCGGCCTGTATACTGCCCGACGCTGTCACCTCTTTCCTTGTTCTTATGTTTCAAACGGAGTGAAACTAAAAGAACTAAACAGAAATAAAAGTCAAACGACCAGATGTGCTCGGCATGCCAACGCCGGCAACCTTTAGCACCATATCCACCATATCAAAACAACATTACAGGCAGAAAAAATCTATTCATGAAATGGCGCGCCGCTCTGAAGCATCATGTGGGCGCCTGCCAGTCGTGATGACTGGGTGAAACGCACTATAACTTTAATAATGCTTTGTCCAATACCCTGGTTTTTGGCAATCTTGACACTTCCTCTGTTTTGTTTTTGTTTTTTAGAGCCTGTTTATATCTCTCTATGTTATACATTCTTACATCGGTTACCTTACGCTCACTAATCAACTTCGAAAGCGCTACTAGTCCTATTTTGTCGGTTGTGTTTGAGGCTCTCAAGCTTTGACGTTTTTTCGGGAGGTTCTCTGTCTCCTGGGACAGCTTGCTAGTGTCCTGTCTAACTATTGTACCTCCAACATCCACTGCACACGCCGTAATGATACTCGTCAGATTATCATTCATAGCGTCAACAAAGAAAAATGATAGGTGGAACCCTAAGGATCACGAAAAGAGCAAAGTGGGTCAGGGAACAAATTAAGGGCATCATAGTCGAAGTCGAGAAGTGGCCATTGGCAGGGAACGTAGCGCGAAGGCACGACGACCGCTGGTCATTCAGGACCACAAACTTAATTCCAAGAAAAGGCAAGCGGGTGAAGGTGAGGCGGAGACTTAGGTGGGCAGATGAGATTATGAAGTTGGCGGTCATAAAGTTGCAGCAGCAAGCTTATGACCGAATCGACTGGCGAAACATGGGAAAGGCCTTTGCCCTGGGCGTATAGTTAGGTTGATGATGGTGGTGACCGTTTTTCCGGCGGTCTCTAACAGTAGTACTAATAATAACTGGGGGCTTTATGTGCCAAAACCATGATGTGATTCTGAGCAATGTCATGGTGGAGAGCTGCAGAACTTTCGATCGCGCGGTGTCCTTTAACTAACGTGCATTGTCATCGCACACGGCCTTTATACACGGGCCTTTAGCATTTGACATCCGTGAAAACGTGACCACCGCAATCGAGATCAATCCCACGGCTTTCTTGTCACCAGCCGAGAACCATAGCCACTGTTCCATCAAGGCGGACTCGAAGCAATAACTAACACGCCCCTTCCCCCGTATTCGCGACTCCAGAAGACACTCCGTATCCTGGCAACACTGGTCCAAAAAACAAAGATGACTGCGCCTAACAGGTTAAACGCGGCACTTTCGCTTGACGCTGTTCTGAAGTTTCATGATCGCGGCGTCGGATCGCGTTGCTTCGTCGAAGGCGAAACGGTGCTGGCCGCGGACCACCTCATTCTCGTCGGCATAATAGATTTCAGACGTGAAACAGCGGAAACAGTTGCGCTGTGCGCGCAAACGTCAAGCCTCTTCGTCGAACCGCATCACATTTACTTCAAGTTCAAGAACCTGTCTGGCGAGCGCGAGGTAGAAGAAGGCAACTGCTCATCTGCAGCGGGCCTCTCCGGAAGGTTCTAGCCCTTTTGCGCTGCGTTACACTGCTAAAGGCAAGGCCTTCATAGTTTTCCAGGTTATACCTACGCTGCGACGCGTGCTGTCGATTGAGTGTATCCTATTGATTTCCGTTGTCCCGTCAAAAGCTGATTACGCGCGCTGTTCACTTGATTACGGAACAGAGCTGTGCCTAGGCCAGCGTAGCTTGAGGTACAGCGAATCGTAGTTTCGATTGTAATACGAGCGCTGCTTTTTTCTCGGTCACGATTCATTCTATTATGTTTCTAACGAATAAGGTCGGGTGCTTCCGAACACTCGTTTGTTCGAATTGGCAGTAGTTCGTATTTAGAGCAGATATATGCATGTGCACTACGCATGCACGCTACGAATGCACAGATATGAAATATATACAAAACAACATATATATATATATATATATATATATATATATATATATATATATATATATATATATATATATATATATATATATATATATATATATATACAGTAAAGCTACGCAAACACGACCTCCGCGCGCGTGTTTGTGTGCGTGTATATACACACATTCCAAATCACACATGTTTGGGGGAGAAGGATTACAGCAGCTTAGTTTGAGAACGAGTAGCACTGCGACTTGCAGAAAAAACAAGCATATGCGAAAAATAGTCACGCACGTAACGCAACAAATTCCCTAAAGAGCTTGCTTATATAAACGAAACTATACTCCGTGCTTAGAAAAGCCCGAATATTGATGAGAATGCACACACGCTAAATAATGATTTACTCGCCGAGGAGAATTAAGTCGTCGTGATCGAATTGATTATAACAAACTACCACAGTGTCCGTCACATTCTTCCTAATGCATATGTTTCTGGTTTGCGCCGTTCTCCATCGCGCATCGTCAGTATCCTTTGGGAACTGACAGAACCATGCGTTGCCATATTTCCACCGCAATGCCAAGCATTGTGACACACTTCAACGGTCTTTTGACATCTCTTCTTCTTTTTCGGGCTCGCGCGTGTGGCATGGTGAAAATAAAGGAACTATGCGGCCGCTTCTCAACGCATGCAACTTTGACATACATATAATTACGACTATTTCAAAAAGTGATATTGAGGTTTTGGTTTTAGGGTTATTTTTCCCCTCCTCACCTAGTCGCGCATATATCCACGGCGGGCATTATTGCCTGTGGCAAGGGATTTTCGACACTTTTCGTTGCAAGCTTCGCGACTGATATAATTTGACCAAGCTCTTTCAGCTTTCTTTAGCTGGACATTGAAGTTGAACGATTTGCAGTGGCTCAAACATTGGCAGAAGACGACGGCCGTGCTCCATGCAGCACGTGACGTCACACACGCAATGTCAAAATTACAGTCCCCAAAGTGGTCGGGCTTTGTAGCAGGCGGAGTCTCGGGCTTATTCCGCACTAATATGGTCATTTACAGTTCACTTGTCATACGTGTAAAGGCACATACCTATATTTACTGTGCTGAAAAGTGCAGTTCGATGAGTGACCACGTAATGGCCCGTTTAATATGTAGCCTTGACCACTGACCCGAAAATTGCGAGACCAGATCCTCGCCACGGGCGTCTCATTTCGATAGAGGGGAAGTACTAGACGTTGTGCTATTAGATTTAGGCACAAGTTGAAAAACAATCGGTGGTCAATGTTAGCGGAGCGCTGGCGTGACTTATGCCCATGCTATTGGTTTCATAAGTAAAACCCAGCATATGTCAACTACGATGGCTGAGCAGAGTAACGGTACGCAAGAGGAACGC
This sequence comes from Rhipicephalus annulatus, assembly GCA_013436015.1. Classification (NCBI taxonomy): domain Eukaryota; kingdom Metazoa; phylum Arthropoda; class Arachnida; order Ixodida; family Ixodidae; genus Rhipicephalus; species Rhipicephalus annulatus. The sequence goes on from WOVY01001603.1 coordinate 157,176, forward strand.
GGAGGCACACACACACATCGCTACAAGACAACGCACCTGGCATACAGCAGTTGCAAGAAGAGCCACAGCCCCAAATAGATCCCGGAGTACGTGCACGAAAGGGCATTTTGAACAAAAAATAAAGCCGGATAATGTTGCAAGGCGGGCTTCTTGGTACGGCTTATTTGAATATGCCATCGCCGCCTTGCAACTTTAAAGCAATTGTTGTTAATATGTGTGATGAATGTTGCTGCTTCACGTAATCATTAAATCATTTTCTAGAACTGTGTAGCTGTCATGTGTTTTCCAGACACATGAGCGAATGCTGCACGTTTTCACGGTATCAAATAGAATAATTCCGTTGAAGAGGCCTTTCTCGCCAGGACAACCAAGGACAATTTATGAAAAACGGTAAAAAGGTACTTATATGCTACATTTTGTCGGCGGCACTGCCGTTTACGAATGAGTTTTTTTATTGCTTCTCACTGTAAATATAAACTCAATTTAAACGGATGTGTTTGTGTATCCTGAGGAGAGTTTTATAAAAGACTTAATAGCTTATAATGCGGCCGCGTATTTCTGAAAGCTGATAAAGGGAATCTTTGACAAGAATAAATGAAAGGACAAATTTAATGATGATGATGATGATGATGATGATGAGTCGTTTTTAGTGGCGCAAGGACCAATTGATGGCCAAAGAGCGCCATTTCAATTGACTACAGATATGAACAATGATATGGTGCGTGGCTACAAAGGGGCCTTAAAATTCCTCGCTCTAACGCGGGTTAAAACATGAAAGTAAGGAACAAATTTAATTATAGAGACGGGAGCTGTTAAGAACAACTGCAAAACATTTTTTGTTCACACGTGTTAAAACTGTATCGCTGTTGAAAGATTAACACCGGTAACAATTTTGTTGAAAATAATGAATATTTCATTTTAAATTGCGAAGACATACACAGCAACAAGGTGGTTATTGCAGTTGAAATGATAAAATATTGTCTGCAAAGCATTGAGTGCAATATAAGCAGAGAAATGCTTTAAATTTAATCTTGTCATTTATTTATTGGTGGCCGCACATCGTTCAAGCATAGGATAAATATCAGCAACGAAAACAAAATAAGACTACTAACCTTGGCGACTTCACTCCATCGTTCGTCAGTAATGAACGTAGAGAGGCGAGGTTTTGGTTTTGCGAAAACGAATTTCTGTAACAAGCTAACAGCAGGAGCTAATAGAGTTCGCTGTACTTCCTAATTAAACCGAAACAAACAACGTAACTTCAAATACTGAAAGAATTCATGGTTGCAGTAAGTGTACAGGTACTGCGTGCAGTACACAACACAACGAATTCCGCAGAGGGAAACACTTAAAAACAATCGCTCAGGCAGACCAGGGGTGCGACAGTGGGTCAGTCGCTTCTACTTCTGGCATCTCATTGTCACAGGCATTGATTCGTGTGTTTAAAATTTTTTCAGAAGAACGTAACCAAAACAAAAGCATTTGCAGTAAAATTTGCGAGAAAATAATGTTTTATTTAAATAACGTGTCACAGCTTCATCAGTTGCAGTAATAAAGCTAGATTCGGGAAGCCAGTAGGTACGGGGCCTTTTTATAATAATAATAATAATAATAATAATAATAATAATAATAATAATAATAATAATAATAATATAATAATAATAATAATAATAATAATAATATAATAATAATAATAATGTTACTATTATTACTATATTAGTATATTATTATTATTATTAGTATTATATATTATTATTATTATTATTATTATTATTATTATTATTATTATTATTATTATTATTATATTATTATTATTATTATTATTATTATATTTTCGATATTTAACGTTCTACACAAAAATTCACATTCAAATAAGTATTACGAGACACAAGTGCATAGGGATATAAAGAAAGACGTCGTCATGAAACGAAAAAAAAGACGCGGCTGGCAGTTTCCAACGTATGGACAGTTAGCTACATGTCGAGTTATAAAAATGATTTTGGCTGATTGCGTTAATTGAGAAATCATGGGGGTTCTGGCACTCGTGCCAGGTTTTATTAGGGTGGGATTTGAATGCGCTTGTTAGTGCAGGTGAATTGATGACTGCGGTTTGCTTTTCTGCACTTGTGCGTGGTGGGAGATGACCTGGACAGAAAAAAATTACGATGGACAAATAACTTGAAAATGTGGATGAAAATGAGTCACGTCAGAATGAATTTCACGCTTCCTATTTAGTTAAACCATCAAGCAGCTCCGGTATCTGAACAGTGCAATCGAGTTACTCAACTGCGCACTAAAGGGTTTGATTGATTGATATGTGGGGTTTAACGTCCCAAAACCACTCTATGATTATGAGAGACGCCGTAGTGGAGGGCTCCGGAAATTTAGACCACCTGGGGTTCTTTAACGTGCACACAAATCTGAGCACACAGGCCTACAACATTTCCGCCTCCATCGGAAATGCAGCCGCCGCAGCCGGGATTCGAACCCGCGCCCTGCGGGTCAGCAGCCGAGTACCTTAGCCACTAGACCACCGCGGCGGGGCTGCGCACTAAAGGGTCATCTATTGTTCTGGCGTTGAAGAGAATGTATAAAATTGTCCCAATTAGGTGGCCGCTCTGAACTACTTTTGTAGCTTATCAATGGTAGGTGTTTGTAGAGTAAGTAATACTGATAATTGCTAAGGCTTGACGTCCCAAAACCGCCTTGTGATTAAGTGGGACACCGTAAGTGGAGGGCTCCGGAAATTTTGACCATCTGCTGTTCTTGAACGTGCACTGACACTACGCAGTACATGGACCTCAAGCATTTAGTCTCCGTAGAAACACAACAGCCGCGACCAGCCACGATCGAACCCGCAACCTTCCGGTCTGCAACTGAGTGCTTTAACCGGAATTCAGAACCGTGGCAGACTCGTAGCGCCACTGATTGGGCACGCGGAATACACAGCGCTCGCTGTCGAACACTGCTGCAATAAACAGGACGTGCTGCTCTGCTGTAATGTAACAGCTGTTGCGCCGGCAGAAATTTAATTGTCCAGTGCCAGCAGGCAATATCGTTGTGACATTAAATCCAAATAAAGAACGTGATCCCAAAAGTAAAGCGTTTTTTTTTAGTGTTAATGCAGGCGATCACTCGTTATTAAAGTTTCTTCATCTGAGCGGCTCTTTCCAGACGGGGCGAGCTGCCCTTGACGCACCTCCAACAAATATGAGCAACATGAATTCGTGGGAGCTTTTTTTCAAGGTTTTACAAGTGGTAACCTTAGGCGCCATCTCCTGCTTTATTCTGTGGGTGATAGAACGTCGTCACCAGCACGGATTCTTCAAGCGACTTGGAGTACCTGGCCCTAAGCCCGACCTCTTCTGGGGAAACTGGACGCAGCTCAAGAGGGATCGCATACAGGTTACGCATCTGATTTATTACTGTCCGGCAAAGAAATAACTTTTATTGCCACGCGCGCATGTTTCCTAATTTTCGCACGACCTGTGTTTAAACCAGAAAAGCACGTCATCGTGGCTCAGTGCAGGGCGTGCCGAAACTTTTCAAAACCTTGGCGATCATTCTAAACTATGCTGATAAAATGGAGACGCACAACGCGGGTAATTGAATCTATTTCGGAGATAACGGGAGCACCCGCTTTAACGTCACAACGATCGATTAGACACGTAAAAAAAAGACGTCACAGCTTTGCCGCAAAGGCGAAGCAATGAACGCGATAGCACCAAAATGGAAGGTCACCCGCAGAATGGTAACCAGATAGAAACGTGCCTCACGTTTCTCACGCACAAATGACGCACGAAACGAACTCACAGATACAGATAAACACGAGTAAGCGTCTCAGTTGTTACTTCGCTGTGTCTGAAAAGTGCACCCTTTTCGCAAACGGAGAATGTGCAACGACTGCAGTGACCTTTGCGCGCCCAGTAACCACACCAGCATCACTCCAGTGAAAGCCCAAGGCGTACGATTCTCCTAACTGCGAGATAAGCGCGGGGACAGACTCGTGAGCGTCAACTCCCACCCACCCCCCTCTCCGCGGGGCAAAGTACGCGTGGGAGATGACAGCGCGCGCCGCCGCGTCGTCACGATCTGGCAACGCGCGCTCATTGCGCCATCTCGCTGGTAATGCAGAAAACACGATAGTTCACCCCGAGATCCCCATCAGCGGTAAGTGGTAGACATGAACAGCTTGCCGTTTGAAATTCGACGGAGGTGCTCCTTTGTGGATCCGTGGTTAACGCCTCGCACGCACGATTCAGAGGTCCCACGTTCAATTCCGCGCACCGGGTTCATTTTCCAAAATATTTTTCTTTCTTGCGTTTTCATATATATTGATACGTATGCATATACGGTGAGTGACGGTGACGCCAATGGCCGCGCCAATTCTAACCGAGAGTGTCGATCCCAATAAAAAAACAAGTATTCCACCAACGAACAGGTTACTGACGAACGAAGATAGTGCTGACCGTTACTACTGCAAGTAATCATTACTTGTATTGCGAGTTTTTTCTTTGTTTTAAATCTATATAGATCGCCTGATTATTCGGTATCTGCCTATTTGACTGCTTGCTTCTTCGGCATCACGAAAAACTGCGTCACAATATAGATCATAATCGCACATTCATCACAATTTGCTGTCCCATTAAAGACAAATAGTGTTCTTGTAAAATCATTCTATATCACAATTTTCTTCGGCAATTGGGGAGACTACGCCCCTTCAGTGCTAATTCTTCGTCATCCACGCCTGAGAGAGCATTGGTCGGATGCGTATGAACAGCGCTTGTGTCTGAATTTCGAATTCTTACCGAAATCCGACATAGCACGTACAACCACATTTTTCAGCAAACACTTCCTGTAAAACTACTAAGGTTGCGTGCAAACGCTTTTATTAAAAACAAAATACTTGCCAAATCTCACATACGGGTCATTTCTGAAGATTTGGGGCATGATTACACCCAACATGTCAATACCAATCTCCAGATTTAGTAAAATCTGGACGCCAATTCTGATATACTGCTTTTGTTTTACAGACACGCTTAAAATGGGTGGTGACCACATGGAGTGCCTACCGAAAACAATGCTTTAGACGAGTCGTGCTTGTTTATTAACTACTTAACGTACTTATTATCAGAACCAAAAAAATGTGGGACGAACATAGCCTTGTGAGGGGCACGTCTTTCAGACCCCTGCTGGAAACGCTTCATAGAATTTAGCATTCACATCTTGCACTTTTCGCTTTTCCTCTAACAATCTGTGTCATCACAAACGTCATCGGTTTCTACACTTCGCTACTACTCCCATTTCTCTGAATCTATAACCTGTACTGGTAGTTTATTTATTTATTTATTTATTTATTGTTTCATTGATTGGTTGATTATAGAGGTTTTGTGGAGTAGGGGTCATGGGTGGCCAAAGAGCGCCGTGTTTTTGATGTAGTGTTAGCAATGATCAATGAGCAAGATTTGTAGTGCCTTAACACGTCTGATCACACAGGTCCTTAACAGGTTTCCGAACGCTCCCTTCTTGCCATTTCTACCCACAGGTCTACGTAACTTGCCAACGTCAGGATCACTTGAGTAAGCGTTGCGGTTGGAGCACCGACGCTCGCATTACGAAAACCAAATATGTGCCGAATGAAAAATGACACATGTGGCAATACCATGTGCATATTTTCTAAATACAACGCTGTTCTGAAAGTTCGTTTGTACCCTAACTTCATTTTCCATAACGTATCTCGCTGCGCACTGCGTTACCAGAATTTAATTGAGCTAGCATTTACCCCGTGATCTCGTAACTACTTTTCATTTAATTTCGTCCTCAACCTGAATTTAGACCAGTTTCTCAGTAGGACCTTTTTCCAATTAATTGCTTATTACTGGCCTTTTATTTCTATTACTTAAAGCAATTACATAAAAAAGAGCACGAGGGTTCTGATCGCTTACTTAGTGCTTTTGTTTTTCAGCAAGACATTCATTCTCGTTGACATTCATATACATAGTGGCCGTGGCCCAGCGGGGCCCGAGCGATAGCAGCACGCACAAACGCTGCACTATACGTTTTTTTCTCATCACTTTTCAAGCCGGGTTCAGTTGCCAAGCGATATGTAGAACGGAACTTGGGCACGACTGCTCAGAGCGCATGAAAAATACCGTGTACGTACGACCTGCGAAGGGGGCAAGGTAAAAGTAGCTCGTATCACTGGAGTGGCTATGAATACGGGATGAAGAAGGAGATGGTCACTATCGCATATGAGGAATATGGCCTCCCACGACAATACGCTTTCTATGAATTCCTTCCAGGGACAAAATTGTCCGGAGCACAGCGTCCACCGCAGGTGTGACTTTGTGCTGTGTTACTTTATGGAACTTTTTTTTAATAGATACCTCTGCTGGTGCTTCGAAATGCTGCTGGCCGAAACTTCATTTACCCAGGTTATGTCGTGGCGCTGAACGAGAATTATTCGCAAGCCTTCGGCCCTGCATGGTAACGCAACAACGTATACATGCTATGGACAATCCGCCCAAAGCGCACGAAGAACGGAGCTACTATTTGATGGAGGGTGTCAAACATATTTTTCTTTAAATATACGCTGCCATCTGTTCCACAGGGGTCTGTGCTCACTGCGACAAAGAAGTGTCATATGATGGAAGCGCTGGCACTGCAACCTGTGCTATGCGTGTATGACTGTTGCGAAAGCGTCATGTGCTTGATAAGCAGCACTAGCCACATGGCTCCATCGCTGTACGTCAACGACGTACTGACAGGACAAGACACACACAGTTAGGTGCTCGAAGGTAAGAGTGAGTCCTATTGAAACCAGGATATTCACGCAGCTCGTTTTTCAGAAAATTGTTCAGTCTGGCTTCGAAACTCAATCTATCACCTATTTGGCTTAATGAAGTACCCTAACAGAGACCATAAAGGGGCGAGCACTGTTGAAAAAGTACTTTGACAAAGACCAAGAAGTGGCGAGAACAGTTAGGATGAATTCTAGCGTAAATTGCTGCAAAGCCACCTTTCTCTGATCATTTTCCCGGTAGAGCCGCGGCAGAAAGCACTGCATTGTGGATATTCGAAGGCAAATTGAAGGAAAGCCGTACCAATTTACTATGCTTGACACCTAAGATAGCTTACCACGAGGCAAAATATTCCACAACTGGAAGTCTCCTGAGTGCGCAGAAAAAGAAGAAGGTATTTAATGACAAGAAGGAGGGATGGTCGGCATGAAAAGCGGGTTTCTTACCTGCTATTCCTCACAGGGGTAAGGGGAAAAGAAAGAGGAAGAGGATAGAATGATGAAGCGTGGTTGTGATATAGTACAATGAGTCACTGCACACACTGTCTCGGTCGGTGTAGGACACGCACAAAAGTCTCTACATTAGCTTCATTAGTAGGTGCTCCATAGACGAGATCCTAAACCTGTCTTGCTTGCCCCCGAATACAGAGATGTTGCTTGGCTCGCGCCTTCGAGTTGACTTGAGCAAGTCGGCGTGAAGCAAGCAGCGGACTACAACACGCCCACGTCTGCCTTCGCGTTTTATAGATGCTCCAGCTGTCTTGCTTGGTCAAGTCAAGAACGAGCTTCAAAGCAGAAACACATTGCTTGCCTGGTAACGAGTTTGATAATGAAGCTGTTCGCCTAAGGCCCGTGTTACAGAAAAAAAAAGATCGCACATTTCAAAATAACTACAAAAACAAAGTGCCACAAGCATATTTTTACCATTTTACGGCTAACCAGTGGCACGTGGTGCCCGCCGCCGCAGCGATCTGCAGTGTTGCTTCTGTAAAGCGTCTGTTGCCCGCTGGTTTTAGGGGCCACCCAAGTGCAGCGCCTTTCTCCACGCTTGCTTGTTTGGAGGCGAAACAAGCATCGCGTAGGGTTCTTTCGTCGTTTTTTTTAATCGAAGGCCACGGCGTGTATTTGCGCTGACCGGGCTCGCGAGGTAACCCAATTTTCAGAGTATTCGCCTTTCTATTCGCCTGGGGACATGCTTGTAGCGGGCTAGGTCACGCCTGAGAGAGCATTGGTCGGATGCGTATGAACAGCGCTTGTGTCTGAATTTCGAATTCTTACCGAAATCCGACATAGCACGTACAACCACATTTTTCAGCAAACACTTCCTGTAAAACTACTAAGGTTGCGTGCAAACGCTTTTATTAAAAACAAAATACTTGCCAAATCTCACATACGGGTCATTTCTGAAGATTTGGGGCATGATTACACCCAACATGTCAATACCAATCTCCAGATTTAGTAAAATCTGGACGCCAATTCTGATATACTGCTTTTGTTTTACAGACACGCTTAAAATGGGTGGTGACCACATGGAGTGCCTACCGAAAACAATGCTTTAGACGAGTCGTGCTTGTTTATTAACTACTTAACGTACTTATTATCAGAACCAAAAAAATGTGGGACGAACATAGCCTTGTGAGGGGCACGTCTTTCAGACCCCTGCTGGAAACGCTTCATAGAATTTAGCATTCACATCTTGCACTTTTCGCTTTTCCTCTAACAATCTGTGTCATCACAAACGTCATCGGTTTCTACACTTCGCTACTACTCCCATTTCTCTGAATCTATAACCTGTACTGGTAGTTTATTTATTTATTTATTTATTTATTGTTTCATTGATTGGTTGATTATAGAGGTTTTGTGGAGTAGGGGTCATGGGTGGCCAAAGAGCGCCGTGTTTTTGATGTAGTGTTAGCAATGATCAATGAGCAAGATTTGTAGTGCCTTAACACGTCTGATCACACAGGTCCTTAACAGGTTTCCGAACGCTCCCTTCTTGCCATTTCTACCCACAGGTCTACGTAACTTGCCAACGTCAGGATCACTTGAGTAAGCGTTGCGGTTGGAGCACCGACGCTCGCATTACGAAAACCAAATATGTGCCGAATGAAAAATGACACATGTGGCAATACCATGTGCATATTTTCTAAATACAACGCTGTTCTGAAAGTTCGTTTGTACCCTAACTTCATTTTCCATAACGTATCTCGCTGCGCACTGCGTTACCAGAATTTAATTGAGCTAGCATTTACCCCGTGATCTCGTAACTACTTTTCATTTAATTTCGTCCTCAACCTGAATTTAGACCAGTTTCTCAGTAGGACCTTTTTCCAATTAATTGCTTATTACTGGCCTTTTATTTCTATTACTTAAAGCAATTACATAAAAAAGAGCACGAGGGTTCTGATCGCTTACTTAGTGCTTTTGTTTTTCAGCAAGACATTCATTCTCGTTGACATTCATATACATAGTGGCCGTGGCCCAGCGGGGCCCGAGCGATAGCAGCACGCACAAACGCTGCACTATACGTTTTTTTCTCATCACTTTTCAAGCCGGGTTCAGTTGCCAAGCGATATGTAGAACGGAACTTGGGCACGACTGCTCAGAGCGCATGAAAAATACCGTGTACGTACGACCTGCGAAGGGGGCAAGGTAAAAGTAGCTCGTATCACTGGAGTGGCTATGAATACGGGATGAAGAAGGAGATGGTCACTATCGCATATGAGGAATATGGCCTCCCACGACAATACGCTTTCTATGAATTCCTTCCAGGGACAAAATTGTCCGGAGCACAGCGTCCACCGCAGGTGTGACTTTGTGCTGTGTTACTTTATGGAACTTTTTTTTAATAGATACCTCTGCTGGTGCTTCGAAATGCTGCTGGCCGAAACTTCATTTACCCAGGTTATGTCGTGGCGCTGAACGAGAATTATTCGCAAGCCTTCGGCCCTGCATGGTAACGCAACAACGTATACATGCTATGGACAATCCGCCCAAAGCGCACGAAGAACGGAGCTACTATTTGATGGAGGGTGTCAAACATATTTTTCTTTAAATATACGCTGCCATCTGTTCCACAGGGGTCTGTGCTCACTGCGACAAAGAAGTGTCATATGATGGAAGCGCTGGCACTGCAACCTGTGCTATGCGTGTATGACTGTTGCGAAAGCGTCATGTGCTTGATAAGCAGCACTAGCCACATGGCTCCATCGCTGTACGTCAACGACGTACTGACAGGACAAGACACACACAGTTAGGTGCTCGAAGGTAAGAGTGAGTCCTATTGAAACCAGGATATTCACGCAGCTCGTTTTTCAGAAAATTGTTCAGTCTGGCTTCGAAACTCAATCTATCACCTATTTGGCTTAATGAAGTACCCTAACAGAGACCATAAAGGGGCGAGCACTGTTGAAAAAGTACTTTGACAAAGACCAAGAAGTGGCGAGAACAGTTAGGATGAATTCTAGCGTAAATTGCTGCAAAGCCACCTTTCTCTGATCATTTTCCCGGTAGAGCCGCGGCAGAAAGCACTGCATTGTGGATATTCGAAGGCAAATTGAAGGAAAGCCGTACCAATTTACTATGCTTGACACCTAAGATAGCTTACCACGAGGCAAAATATTCCACAACTGGAAGTCTCCTGAGTGCGCAGAAAAAGAAGAAGGTATTTAATGACAAGAAGGAGGGATGGTCGGCATGAAAAGCGGGTTTCTTACCTGCTATTCCTCACAGGGGTAAGGGGAAAAGAAAGAGGAAGAGGATAGAATGATGAAGCGTGGTTGTGATATAGTACAATGAGTCACTGCACACACTGTCTCGGTCGGTGTAGGACACGCACAAAAGTCTCTACATTAGCTTCATTAGTAGGTGCTCCATAGACGAGATCCTAAACCTGTCTTGCTTGCCCCCGAATACAGAGATGTTGCTTGGCTCGCGCCTTCGAGTTGACTTGAGCAAGTCGGCGTGAAGCAAGCAGCGGACTACAACACGCCCACGTCTGCCTTCGCGTTTTATAGATGCTCCAGCTGTCTTGCTTGGTCAAGTCAAGAACGAGCTTCAAAGCAGAAACACATTGCTTGCCTGGTAACGAGTTTGATAATGAAGCTGTTCGCCTAAGGCCCGTGTTACAGAAAAAAAAAGATCGCACATTTCAAAATAACTACAAAAACAAAGTGCCACAAGCATATTTTTACCATTTTACGGCTAACCAGTGGCACGTGGTGCCCGCCGCCGCAGCGATCTGCAGTGTTGCTTCTGTAAAGCGTCTGTTGCCCGCTGGTTTTAGGGGCCACCCAAGTGCAGCGCCTTTCTCCACGCTTGCTTGTTTGGAGGCGAAACAAGCATCGCGTAGGGTTCTTTCGTCGTTTTTTTTAATCGAAGGCCACGGCGTGTATTTGCGCTGACCGGGCTCGCGAGGTAACCCAATTTTCAGAGTATTCGCCTTTCTATTCGCCTGGGGACATGCTTGTAGCGGGCTAGGTCACAGTTCTAAATGAAAAAATAAAAAAAGCAACAAGTTCTGGGAACAAAAGTTATTCGTTTTCTGTTGTTGAGCTTCGTAAACAAGAGAAAAAGCGGGGATCAGGACATTTCCCTCAGCGGAATTTCGTCTCACGGGGTGCAGCTATGTCGCGCTGCATGATGGTGAAGGGGGAGGCGCATCATCAGGAACCCCTCATAGGGGCACCTCTTTTTATGTGCGTGTGTGTGGAATTTTTCGTAGGGTTGTGCTGCAAACGATGCCTGTCTGAGCGAGAAACAGCGCCCTAGACGGGACGAAAAGATAGACGAGGCGCACAGACACAGCGCTAAGTCAATTTTGTACTGAAAGAGACGAAAACAACGCCAAATGTCGTCCTGTTTTAGAAAAACAGAAATAGCCTTTGCAGTTACGAAACACTTCGGCGTCGTCACCACCGGGGCTATTAATAAGCACGCCTGTGCAGTCGACACATCCTGTAAAGCTAGAATACTCAGCCACTTCACAAAAGTTCCGCATAACTATAGGAAGTGCCTCCGGCTGCGGAAAGCGTACCAGCATCGCGTACCAGCGTTTTGCGATGAGTAGCGTAATTTTTCGGACTGCACGACACACTGTCGACGACGGAATGCGGACGAGATTCCCGGTGACTGTTTGGAATGTGCTAGCGCTGTAAAACCCTAGCGCCATCAGTAGTCGTAAGACTGGAGGCACAGGTCATCTTCGGTTGTCTCCACTTTCAAAGAGCGGCAACATCACCAGCAGCTGCAGCACGGCGTTCTTCGTGACTATGTATAGAGCGTGGAACTGTTCCTCGTCGTACAACTCCATCGGGTTTCCTCGGTCACGTAAAGCGGATAGAGGAATCTTCGATAGGCAGTGCGCCTCACAAAATGCTACGCTTATGGTTTGGCAAGCAAACCCAACAGCGGCCAACCTCCGCGGGACGTCCATTCGAGAGCTGGTCATGTTGGAATAACGCATGAAGTCACTTTCAAGCTAGCCCCGCAGCTGACTTGAAACTTGTCCTGACTTCGACGAAGCCAAGTTGCCTTCAAGTCGTCCGCAAGTTCAAGAACAATTTATAGCGAGCAGCAAGGCTATCTTGAGTTAAGAACGAGTCAAGTACGAGTCAAGTAACATATCAGCATGCATTCATGAGTTAGAAATGCGACCAATCCCTTTAAGCTGCCTTGGGCGTGATCTACACTATCCCAAGCACACAAAAAGCGTCTCTTCCGAAAAGCGTCTACGTGCGCAGGCCTCCAAAGCTGCATTTGGTGCCAAAAAGAACAAGCAATACAGAGGTTTCAGCAAAGCCTGGTGCCGATAAATTTGACACTGACTTCTGGAAGCAATACCGAAAATTACAGACAAATTAATGTCCAAGCGCATACATAGGCCCAAGTGCTCAGATTTGGGCGCACGTTAAAGAACCCCAGGTGGTCTAAATTTCCGGAGCCCTACACTACGGCGTCTCTAATAATATATGGTGGTTTTGGGACATTAAACCCCACATGTCAACCAATCAATAAACACAAAAGTACAGCAAATCCAAGCCTCTCTCGGGAACCTGCTGGTCACACGCCGCGCCACGGTGGCTTGGTAGATATAAATGAAGAGCTCAACCTCTTCGATACTTTTCTGTTCCTCTGCGTATGAAGCAACAACTATAATCCCAATGGTTAGAGCGTCAGCTTCCAATGCGGGATGTACCGGGTTCGATTCCCAGTGCCGACCAGGAACCCACCGTTTTTTTTTAAATGCGTACAGGAGTACACCAACCTGGCGTTCCGTTGTTTCTGGGTACTCATCTCGAAAGGTAGCCCCATAATGTTCTGTGAAGGCCCCTGGGCGTACCTCTTTTATCACAGCCTCGGTGAAATAGTTGGGCATCCGCCGCTGTTTTGGGAGGCAGAAAATAGCTGCTGCCAGAATCCTACTGGTTAAGTAGGTACGAGTGCACTTTTGACCTGGTGCTCGTCAGAGCGAAGTTCATAGTCACTTGTAAGGGCACCCACCTTATGGGATATTGGTGGCATGGGATCACCAGACCTCAAATTAAGGCCATCCACGGTTCACTGCGACATGTGAGTGGCGTCGTGCGTATTTTCTTAGAAGCATTGCGTTCAATGCTGGGCTAGGCCGGCGGTCCCTTTAGAGTAGACGGTTGCTGGCTAAGGTAAGGGCTTGCATGTCGCGGAAGCTCTTTTTTGACCGACCTTCACTAATCAGGCATCGATGGCCTGGGCGGCTGTGGTGGGACAGGCAGGTTGTCATCTTTCTACCGCGTAATACGGCGTCCCGAGGCTCCAGTGAGGTGGCGCGGAAGAAAATGTGTCTTTAGCAGTTCTTCCGCTTTGAAGAGGTACCAGGCGGTATCGCCAAGCGACGAGAACGGGCGTTTAAAGTGAATACTAGTTTTTTCTGAGAATCCGCGCTCGGGGGATTTTAGTTGTGTATGCGGTGGCTGTTCGACATGCCGGGCTGACAACCATTGATCCGTTAGTAAACGAGACGACAGTAGTACATTTGAAAGGATATGACTTGACAATCTTTACGTTCTGTTTGGTTTGGTTTTTGCGGTGCATAGGCAGCTTAGGCCATCATGCACCAAACGCTTGGTATGATTCTCTTAAAATGTTGGGATGCCTCGCCGAGTCCTTGTTTGCACAAGAGCCTCGAGGATACCAAGCAGGTCTAAAACACCTCGATCGTCTTCTCAAAAGCACGAAGCCCTACGAGGTGTTTCTGTGTATTTAGACGACGCAGTGTATACAGTTGGTCTAAAAACATGCTTCCGTTAAGAAGCTAAACACTTCTGAGTTATCAACAAGCACGTCTCACTTAAAAGCAGTGCAGGATGAAGAGATATATGTTCATTGTAAGACACGATAAAATGTTTTTTTTCGTAACTCTTCTAGTTTAGTGATGACAGTAAAATATGATTTACTGATGCCTCACCACCTCATTTTGGACACAGAGGTTTTTCCTCTTTTGCTAGTAAGCAATTGTGTGTTGGGTGTGTGTGTCCAATGCATACACGACATAAGACTACTTCTATGAACTGTTTTTCGTGTGAGCAGGACTTCCATTCTTCTAAGGTGGGTTTCACTAGGTGGGGCTTGTTTTCTGTTTCTAAGTGCTATCTAGCTTGCCATGCATTTTGAGTTTGTAATGTACTGATTTTATGACGTCTTTGTAGAGAATGCTGACGTTCTTTATTTCGTTACGTCGTGCTTTTGCTGCACATTTATCTGCCTTCTCGTTTCCAGGGATTCCGGCGTGGCTTGGTACCCAGCAAAGCTTTATGTTGCGTCCCTGATCTATAATTGTTATTATGTTTGGCAGGATGCACCTATTATTGGTACGCACGCATTTTCGGATGAAGGGCTCTTAGTACACTTAATGAGTCTGCATATAGTATACTGTTCTCGATGTTTTCATTTTTTATTTTTTTTCACCGCTATAAAGACTGCGTAGCATTTTGGGGTAAATACGGATGTGCATTGTGGTAACCAAACTGTATGTTCCCAATGATTGTGAATTACCGCAATTCCAACATATCGTGTCGATTTGGAACCATCGGTGTAAAAAAGGAGCAGACTAATTGCTTGGGGTTTGTTAATAAATAGTGTTCTAGAGTTACTATAACGTGCACAGGTGGTTGGGCATTGATCGAATCCTTAGAACGTATGAGCATGTGACCATGATTATCCTATCTGTCAGTGGTGGCTCATTTGCTTCTACATACAGACTTTTTATAGGTGACGTTCTAAATGTAGCGGTTGCGAGGCGCAGACGTTGATTGTGTAGCGGATCCAGCTGTTTCAGATACAATTTTCTCGCTGATCCATATACTATACTATCATAGTCTAAGTAGGATCGTACAGCTGAGCAGTAAATTTTTAGTAGACATGTCCTATATAAACCCCCGCGTTTGCGCGACAGGATCTTATGTATTGGGAGATTGGGATGCTCTTATTCTTGAACGATATTATGTATGGAACGAGTGTAAGCTTCTTATCAAACACTATACCCAGGAACTTGTGTTCTTTCATTGCTCGTAATTCGGTTTGATTTAGGTGTAAGACAGTGTCTGTCAGTAGGCCTCGTTTGAGAAAGAAGAAAATGGCCACGGTTCGGTTTTTTGTGCAAAAAGCGGAAACCATTTCTGTCTGCCCATGTTGTTAGTTTGTTAATCGTTAACCAATACTACACCTTTATATATATATATATATATATATATATATATATATATATATCTATATATATATATATATATATATATATATATATTATATATATATCCTGGCGTTGCCTGCCTTTCCGGCGGCACAAATCGCGACGCCAGAAGTTCGTTCACGTGATGTCATGAGAAAATGAAATCTGTAAGTCTACGTACAAAAACTATTCCTTGCGTAATGTCTTTTACCATGCTTTGCCATGCAGACGAACGCCTATTCTGCTTTGTCTCTTATTGAGTATCGTACGCGATCGGCTGATTTCACTTCATTTGGCGAGTTTTCGACTGTGCAAGCGGAGAGATAAGCGTGTAGCTGCAAAGGGTGAAATCCTCATAAGCTGAACGCTTAGTGCTGCCACTGTGCACGTGTTTTACGAAGAATCAAGCGACAGGAATGAGAATATGCCTGTAGAAAATCTAGTGAAGACCAAGGAAAAAAAAACGACCACTTTTTTGTCTTTTCATTCCGAGTGGTTTAGAGGTCCACTCAAAAAACCCGCTCACTGCGATGGAAAAAGTAGCGTGACAATTTATGTCCCTAAAAGAAGAAGATTTGAAATATACCGTTGTTACTAATGCAGGTGATGCAAGAGTGGATCGCTAAGTACGGGAAAGTGTTCGGAATCTACATGGGTGACAAACCACACATGGTCATCACCGACACCGACATGATCAAGGAGTGCTTCGTCAAGCCATCGAAGATTTTTCAGGACAGACCCATGTTCTTCATCGACGCCGAACCATTTTCTAGTGCGCTTACATTCTTAAAAGGTACGCTGACGAAATAAGAAGTGTTTCTGTTGTATTTCTCTTAAGTCAAATGTGTTTTGACATCGCAGTCACGCGAATCTGGCCATATTTCAAACGTTGTGGTAGATATTGTAGTTATTTGAACCCCGAGAAAAAAAAACTTTATAGACCGTGTTTACCCAAATGTGCCATGAAATTAGCTGTAATACTAGCATTCCCATTTAACCACGTAGTTATGCGTAAGCTCACTCCGTGCAGCAAGAAAAATTTTAAATATTCATCCTGGAGCAACCATATTAGAGCGTGCATCAAGACAACTCTAGACACATCACAACAAAACAGTTCAACTTATCACATTTATTGCGATGCTTCTCACGCTACAATTGCTTGTGCATTTTGTTGTTCAACAAATCTTGGCAGTTATTATGTAATTCGATGTGTTCTATGTTCCCAAGTCGTTGAAGGGCACCTTAGTAACTTTTCTGTAACAACATTCACATGAGAGACCAATTTACGTGTACTACAATATTATGGTGTAACATAACAATCCCCAAGTGTCACCACTGTGTTGCGCTAGCTCATTAATTTTTCTTCACGGTGAGTTCACTATTTAAACACGCCGTTTTATCTTGTAATCTTCCCTGTGCTTCCATTATATTGACACATATATTGGGATGCTAATAAACAGCACAGGCCTTTCATGGCGTGTCCAGCATAATATTTTCCTCCTTTATTTTATAAGCTACCTCTTTAATTACTCGAGAATACACCCTAATGTCCCATGTTTCTGCCACCAAAACTTTCTCGCCCAGTCGCTCATGCCTTTCTTCAAAGTCCCCCCAGCACTTTCCAAGAAATCATCGCACGACCGCATGAGAGGAGCTTATTGCCTCCTTAATTGGCTACAGAAAAGTATTTTAGATTCTGCAAAGTTCGTGCGGATATAAAGGTATTCGCTACACACTTTAACGCGCTCACTCTCCTTTCGTATCAGTGAGCAAGCTCAAAGTTACAAACAGGGTCACGACGACAGCACGAAGCAAAGTCCGTACGGCACCCTACACTGCCAGCTCTAGCACGTTTTTGTTCTTCTTTGAACGTGTGGCTCACTATCAGCGCGATCACTATTACACTTGCGATTCTACATGCTGTGTAGTCACTCTTAGCACTATAGACGGGCAGCGATGTCACGTTGCGGCACGTCACGGTGCACGAGGGAAGCAAAGCAGCTTACAGCATCCTGGAGAGGTGTCTTGATCCACATCAAGCACCCACGTGTGTACCTTTGGCTTAGCATACTTTCCATGTCATGACCGCCTTTTCAGGTCCTTGGACACATCATCACAGTTGGTGGATTGCACATGACACCAACTGTAAGTAGACCTGGCACCTATATGACACCTTGTCGGCATGTGATAATCCTCCTTGAGAACAGTGCTGACTATTGTTCACCTTGACCGCTTCCGCGCTAGGCCTAACCGCTGGCCTAGCATGACCGGAGGCACACAGCGAGACGCGGCCAGTGTCACAGCGGGTGTTGCTGCTGGAGACGGCGCGGCGCCGCTCGCTCGTGGCGTGCTGTGCATGCGACCTTCGTCACACTGGCCACATTTCATCGGCTAACACCTGGGCAGCGGATCTGAAGAAGCCATCCACATAGGAGCCTAAACTCCCAGAGCTGCCTGATGCGGACTACAAGGTGATTATTCTACGGATGCGCGAGGGTCTCAACTGTACCGAATTGCACCTCTGCGTCTAACAACTCGTTCACAAAGTAGTCGGACTGCCCATCAGCAACCCTGATTAAATCAGGGTCAATCCTACCAGTCACACAGTGCTCGCGAATACGTCAAGCATGGACCGAGCTGATTTACACCACAACATCCGGACCTTAAAGTTCAGTGGCGTCCTCTACGAAGTTGTCACCTATGTTGCCGATCCTGGAGATTCCTGTCGTGGAAGGCTTTATCTCCCTTTGGATTACACTGAAGAGGAAATCCTTCCAACACTCTAAAGATGCAATCCAGCCAATGACCATTGGGGCCACGAGCCGACTGGGCACCACCGAAACCATCTTGATCGCATTCCGGGGCACGCGCGTCCCTTTTTACATCAACTACGAAGGTTGCACGCTTTGCTATCTAGCATTCTGACTGAAGGTGTAAACCTGCACCCGTTGCCGAAAAATTGGACATTGACAGGTCTGCCCCTCTACTCCCGATCAAAGCTGTCACAAATGTGTACTCAAAGATTCTTCAATGGGCCATGAATGTGAACTCGTCTGTGTCGTGAGTGGTGGAGCTCACCTCACTAGTTCACCACAGTGCAAACAGCGTTACAAAACCAAGACACCTAAATACCAGACACCTTCTAAACCCTTGGAAGTTCCATCATCCCAGACACCCAACCTGAATCGATCGCAAGAGCGTGGCCCACAGTGGGGTCACAGCAAGAGCGGGCCCAAACTCGACTCCCAAAGAACTCGACTTCCCAACCCTGTCAGAGGACCCCCATCTTACCAGCCATCTGCCAAACCCATTAAAGGTAAGCTGGGCACAGGCAGCTTCCTCTAACTGCTCCTCATCTCAAAACATTGGCCTAGAGAAAGTTCTGGTTAAAACGCCAGTCTCAAGGCAGAAATCTAAAAGCTAAAGCTCGAGCTTCAATCCCAAATGCCCCTTAGCAATCCTTCGCAGCATTCCGAGCCGCGATCTCCTATTGCTGCTGACTCGCCCCCTACTATTAAACCCACGATACCTCTTCCTCCTACTGACATGGACACTACACCCCCAATGTCTCGAGACACCTGCCCGCCATCCTCCAATAAGCGCAAAACCCTTATCACACCACGCCCGGAAACATCTCTCTGCGACTGAGTTTTAACTCTTGATGATAAGATAAACGCCCTCGAAAATAAAACACAGAAAATGTTCGCCGTCATTGAAAGCAAGATTTCTCACATAGAGAGCCGATTCTCGGTTTTCGAGAACGGTCAAGCTGCCATAAATGACAAACTTGACAATTGTCTAGATTTTGTACAAACGCTAATGCAGCATACCACTGCGTGGATTGCGGCCGTCACGGCCAACAAGCTAAGCATAGCCTTACCCGCCCCCTTCTCTGCACCCCTTCCCGACAATGACCGCAAACCCTAATCCCTGGAACTTTGTGGTATGGCAATGGAACTGCAGGGGATTCCACAAAAAGAAAGCGACTCTTCAACAATACTTGGTCTCCTGCCCCAATCTCCATGCTGTCATTGCCCTATAAGAGACCCATGGAAACATAACTTTTCAGGGTTACAGTGTACACAACTCTAAATCTCCAAATTCTCCTGATACTGCAATATTAACTAAAAAACACTTGATAGTAACTCACTCTAATTTCGACGGCGTCTACGTCGAGCACAGCTTTTTGAAAGTCCTTTTTAAAACTCAAGAGTCTCCTTAATACGTAATAAACATCTATAGTCAGCCACTGCCAAAACACCATCACTTAAATACTCTCTTTGCCCGAGCTATTGTGGCCGCGAAACGTCACCCTCTTTTAATACTTGGTGATTTTAGTGCACCAAATCAAGTATTGGGCCACTCTGTTTCTACACCCATTGCTAGGGCCTTTATGGGTTCACATACAGGACCACAGCCTCATCCTCCACAAACAATATAGACACAATCCTCATCCTCCACAACAATCTAGTGGGTACGTTAGACGTACCCACTAGATTAGGTAATAGTGTAGCTAAAAATACATCTTCCGATCTGGCACTCAGCCATCGCGTTCAGTGTGTCACATGACCAACTTGAATATTAACTTCGGTAGTGACCACTACATTATTCAAACTACCATACACTTTCGACACAAACCCCTAGTTTCCAAGCCTGTGAGCCTGGAACTGGAACAAGTTCCGTGAGGTCCGTCATTGCTCGGCGCCTACTGAGATAGACGATACCTCGCAATGGGTACAACTGCACACTGACACAAAAACGCACACCACGCCTTTTACAACAGTTGACGCCCGACTTCTTCACTTGTGGGGAGCTAAGCAGTCTCTCTTAAAACGCTGGAAAAAGAGGCGACACAATCGCCGACTGAGACTGAGAATTGCGAGACTTGATTTGCAAATTCAGGACTATGCTATACAGCTTGCTTGCCAACAATAGACCCAAAAATGTGAAAGTACGCATGGCCACCTAGACAGCAAAAGAACATGGCAGCTAATGCGCATTTATTAGGCCCTAACACATCGCGCACCGCAAATAATGATCACATTGACAAACTACTTCACTTGCACAAAGGTAACCTAAACACTCTTTTTAATGATCTTCGCGACAAACATAATCTCTGCGACAAATGTACCTAACAA
This sequence comes from Rhipicephalus annulatus, assembly GCA_013436015.1. NCBI lineage: Eukaryota > Metazoa > Arthropoda > Arachnida > Ixodida > Ixodidae > Rhipicephalus > Rhipicephalus annulatus. The sequence continues at coordinate 177,817 of WOVY01001603.1, forward strand.
ACAAATGAGGATCTCAGCAGTATCATAACGGAGGGTGAGGTTAGGCACACGCTTAGGAACCTTCACACTTCATCCACACCGGGCCCTGACCTTGTCATTAGTAAACTTCTCCGCAACTTAGATGAAAACTCAATTATAGCTCTCACTATTTTTTAACCAGTGCCTCGACACTTCTACCTTGCCATCTGCGTGGAAGTACGCCAGAGTTATTTTCATACCAAAACCTGGTAAGCCCATAAGCACAGCCAACATAAGGCCTGTTTCCCTCACTTCATGCATCGAAAAGGCACTTCAACAAGTCATTCTCAACCGCCTTAACAAATTCTTAGAAGAACACAACTTATACCCTGACGAAATGATAGGCTTTCGTCAATCCCTCTGCAGCCAAGATGTCATGCTTCGACTGAAGCATGAAATCGTTATTCCTAACTCTAGCTTCGATTCTCAAGCAGTTCTCAGCCTCGATCTCCACGGGGGTTTCAACAACGTCAGCCACACCGGCATATTGAGTGAACTGAGTGCCAGAGGCGTTGGTAAAAAAATACACAATTGCATACCTACGTTCCTTTCAAACCATACGGGCACTATTCACATTGGGTCTGAACACGTTTCCTCTTACTTCTCGGGGAGTTTCGGCAAACCTGAAGCATCAGTGTTATCCCCTGTACTTTTTATTATCGCTATGATGCCGCTGGCTAGAACGCTGAGATCCATATCAGATTGAAAATTTTCACTTCATGAAGATAATATTACCCTCTGGGTAACAGTCAGCTTTGACGGTCACATTCAGGAGACTCTGCAGACTGCTGCTGACAAGGTGGTGGTTTGTCCGTGTAACATGAATCTGACCTGTTCACGCACTAAATCCGAACATCTCCTCCTCCCTGCCCATCGGGGCTCTGAAAATCACATCTCTGATATACAAATAACAATGAACAATACACCCGTACTTAAAGTAGACAGACTCGGGGTGCTTGGACTGCACATACAAAGAAATCGACAAAAGACACATACTATTAAATCAGTTCAGACAACTGTTGACCACGCTCTATGCCTTATAGGCAGAATATCTAATAAGCATGGCGGGCTACGAGAGGCAGAGCTCCTCCGCCTCATCCAAGCCTTCGTTCTCAATAAAGTGACTTATTCTCTCCGTTATCAGTCCCCTCTGAGAAGGAAAAAATGACGTAGACACCTTGTTACGCAAAATCTACAAATTCTCTCTCAGAGTCCCCATTCGAACGTCCACCACACGACTCCTGGAGACAGGCACATTCAACGCCTTAACTGAAATTATTAACACACCTAACTTCCCAATATGCCCGTCTTTCCAGCACACAGACAGGAAGGTGCATGCTGGATACCCTCAGTATCAGTCCAACTCCAACCACTAACACCAAACTACCTATTCCGCGTAAATTATAACATGAATCTATGCATTTCGCGGCTCCCTAAAAACATGCACACTGTGTACCACGAGCAACATCGACGACACCGTGCAAAAACTCTTGGAAAACTATTTTCTACTTTAAAAAAATGCTTTACGTGGATGCTGCCGAATACAGTACCCGTCCTTTTTTCGCCCTCTCAGATGTGAATTCACAAGCTCGGATAGCTACTGCTGTTTCCATTTCTGCTTTCTATTCTGAGGAGGCGGAGGAAGCAGTCATTATTGCTCTCACCCTTACAGTTCCGCATTATTCACTTGCTATTAGCGATTCAGAAACTGCCATCTACAGTTTTGAAGCGACTAGGGTGTCCAAAACAGATTCCTGTGCACGCGGGCCCTGCCGGTATCGAGGCGGCTGACGCCAGTGCCTGAGTATTTACGTTCCGGGCGCAGGCGCTCTATTTCGACAACGGCACGGTTTGCTATGTGGGATCGCCTTCTAACATTTCATGACATCTGTAATCACTACCGCCTCGGCCTTTTATCCTTATCGCCGTCAATGTCAAAATCCCCGCGAAAGCTCGAAGTATTGCGGCGACAGCTGCAGAATCCCACCTTTACCCCCCCTACATTCTTCACCTCATGTGCCGTTATCTTTACCGGTCCTCGTCTTGTAAATATTGCTTCACAGAGAAAGCAAATCTTAATCACATCATGTGGGAGGTGCCCTAAGCACGCCCTTGACCCTCCCTCAGAAAAGTAGTTAATAATGAGGAGCAGTGGGAAGCTGCGTTGTGCAGCTTGAAACCCGACGGCCAGAAGGCCATCCTGGGTTTGGCCGATAGTTGCAGAGAACCACCTAGCGTAGCAATCTCTCCTTATCTCTGTCCCATTGCTCTTTTCCTTCACAAAAAAAATTAAGTTTTTACATATCTACCTACAGCATCCTGTGTATGTAGGGAGTGGCAGTACCTCTATATGACTCTCATATATCGTGCAATAGTACTGCCAGATGGCAGCGCAGCATCTACAGTACCATTCATTGTTAGACACTCAAATGAGCACCGTTCACATCGCCGGCCATCTAGCGGCAAGTGGATAAGGACACACTGTTTATGCGCGGCACTAGTCTGTCAAAAGGAGCCAGAACAGCCAACAACGAGAAGTTTCGTGCAAATCTAAGCCACTATGTTTTTGCAACAGACTGAAACACAAACATTGTGTGCGCGCTAAGGTTCTTTTTAGGGGCGAAGCTCCCTAAAGTGGCACCCGTTCCTCCCTCGTCGTACTACGTAACATGTCTTCCGCTTTGACCTGCAAAGTGGTGCCGGTGGGAGATTTCTCCTGTGCGTTGTTCAACAACAAAAAATTCGCAGCATGCGCGTTAACTAAAAGCCGAATTTTCCCGTCTCTCGTTCCTCATTAGCAGCCATTGGCATGTACTATCGGAATCAAATGAAACGCGAACAGCGGAGCACGTGGCGCAAGCCTTATGGCATAGTGCGTGCCATCTACCAGTCATTGAGGCTGACAGGCCCGCACATCCGGTGTGGCAGCACTGCGTGATCCCGCTATAGTGCAATATTTCTACTTGTGTTTAAGGTATAGTAATGTTTTTTGAAAGGAACAAAATAAAAAAATACAAAGGCTAAACTTGATGATTTGATTTGTGGGGTTTAACGTCCCAAAACCACCATTTGATTATGAGAGACGCCGTAGTGGAGGGCTCCGGAAATTTTGACCACCTGGGGTTCTTTAACGTGCACCCAAATCTGAGCACACGGGCCTACAACATTTCCGCCTCCATCGGAAATGCAGCCGCCGCAGCCGGGATTCGAACCCGCAACCTGTGGGTCAGCAGCCGAGTACCTTAGCCACTAGACCACCGCGGCGGGGCGCAACAAAGGCTAAACTTCTGCAGCCGAATGCTGCAGTAGTATTGTAGCGAGTATTTCGAGTATTTTAGCATGCGAGTATTGTAGCATGCTACTGCGAGTATTGTAGCATGCTTTGTCATCACGAATTCCACTGAATACCTGACAAATTCTATTTATAGTACAAAAATCTCGGTCCAAAATGCTGGCAATTTCACGCTGTTTCACTCCGTGCCGGAAAAGCGAAACAATTTGCGGTCTGCTGAAGAAACGCTCGGCACTTCCAGTTAAAGTGAAGCCTTTTCCGGTCGGTCTTTGAAAGACGGGTGCAGGTGAAGTAGCGCTGGCGAACTAGATACGACGATCGTTTGAAAATCAACCGCAAACCAATTATATTTCTCTTTTTATTTTATCTTGCCAACACACTGATTTCACTGCGACGCTGAAGTAAAAGCGAGGAATTTCGAGTGATACGATCAAGAGCACTTGGCACGCTCACGATGGCCACCATTATCACCAAACACCAACAGCGAATATAAAGGCCCAGTAAACAACATACAGCCGGTCATAGGTACTTACGCTGCAATACTGTTGTGACACGGCAAGTCAACCCAAGCAGCTTCTTTAAGTCCTGGCAACCAAGATAATCCTGTTGCTAGGCTTCCAGGCAGGGTGTCTGCATGTTTGTGGATGAAGTCGCGTTGACTTCGCAGCACTCGGGCGACTTGTGCCCTGATTCTAACCTCTTATGAAAACTTGTGACGCTCTCCGAAGCTTACATTATCAGGCTGCAACCCAATATGCTGCGTTTTTCGCCTTGAACGTATCCGCGCGCATACCACTCCTCTTAGACGCCATCAAAACTGATATAGACATGCTGGAAGCGGTGACTGTGATTTACAGAGTGGATACACCCACTGACTGGAGTGCTGGTCTGGTTGTCATCGCTAAGGCCTAGGGTGGTTATCGACTGTGCGTAGACTTGACTCAATAAGGTGATTCTTCGAGAGCGTCAAGTGCTCTCTGCAGTGCAACGATTATTCGAATTGCTTGAAAAGGCTACAGTGTTGTCCAAGTTTGACGCTACGATAAGCTTCCACTGAGTCAAGCTGCCCCTTGAGTCTAGAAAATTGACCACATTTAAAACCCCGCTTGGACGCTACTGTTTTCTACGGCTGCATCACGGCTGCATCGGAGTACTTTTAGTGGCAGATGTCCCGGACCCTAAAAGACCAAACGGGAGTGGTGAACATGATTGGCGACATCTTCGTCTTTGGAAAGACGTGCTCAGGGTGTGACCACATCTCTGAAAGGTCATGGACCACTTGTATACACCTGGGTCTGTAGGTGCCTACCAACAAGCAGCAGAGCAGAACTCTCTCTAGTTACGCCAGGGGTGACCGGTATGCCATAAGTGCCAGGTAAAGCTCATCCGCTTTCCCAGCAGCTTTTTGACTACCCTCATTATCCGTTCCACCTTCCTGTTCGACTATGGAAAACGGGGACTGCAATTATTTATTTATTTATTTATTTTTAAAATACTGCAGACAAAAAGTCCAAGCAGGGTGGGCATACATGAAACACTAAATAACAGAATGAAACAAGGTTGCAAAGCGTTTTTTACACAATTTCTTTGCTATAAGACAGAGGGGTTATGGCTTTTAAAAAAAGTAACAGTTGAACAACAAGGTGATAATACCATTCAAGGAAGTCATGGAAGAAGAGTATTTGCACAAATGGTCAAGGGCGTTGAGGAAATACTTCGGTTAGTTTATTCCAATCATCTATTGTGTGTGGGAAGAAGGAGTACCGAAAAGTATCAGTCCGTGCGAAGATTGGCGTTAGGGAATGAGGATAGTGGTGTCGAGTGGGTCTGCTTAACAAGGGGGATACGTATACTGCGGTGTCTAAAGGTAGCCTGTGGTTCACTAGGTCTGAAAGAAACTGTAGCCGACATTTTGTTCTTCGAATTTGTAATAGTTCTATACCATTTGCTGTTAGTAATGCAGTGGGGGAGTCGGTTGACATAAATTTACTATATATGAATCGTACTGATTTTCTTTGAATTCTTTCTAGGTTTTGGACGTTAATTTTTGTGTGGGGATCCCAAACTATGGAGGCGTACTCAAGTTTAGGCCTAATTAAGGAAAAGTAGGAGAGGAGTTTAACACTAGGCGGAGCTGTCTTGAGCTTGTGGCGGAGAAGGCATAATTTACGGAAAGCGGCAGAGCAGATGTTATTTATGTGCGAATTCCAGGATAAGGTACTTGTTAACGTTAAGCCTAAGTATTTATAGGAGGCTACTTTAAGTAAAGGTGCTTCAGCTAAATTGTATGTGTAGTTTAATGGGACTTTTTTGCGCGTTATGGGGAGATACACACATTTGTTTGCATTAAGAAGCATTCCCCATTGTTCACACCATTTTGATACATTGCATAAGTTAGTATTAAGATCACATTGGTCACTAATGCAGGTTACATCTCTAAACAAAACACAATCGTCAGCAAATAACCGAATTTGTACCGGGGTGCTAATTACATTGACAATGTCATTAATGTAGACCAAAAACAGAAGGGGGCCTAGCACGCTCCCCTGCGGAACGCCAGAAGTCACAGGAAGGCAGCCCGATTGTTTTTCTCCTACCTGAACATATTGGTTGCGATTGAGTAGATAAGCTGAGATCCAGGAGATAAATAATTCTGGTATACCAACTAACCGAAGCTTTATAATTAGTTTATCGTGTGGAACTGTATCGAATGCTTTACTGTAGTCTAAGAATATTACATCAATTTGGCCGTTAGCATCAAGACAAGCTGCAAAGGTATGAACGATAGTAACCAATTGTGTTGTAGTAGAAAATCCGTTTCGAAACCCATGTTGATGATTTGTTAAAACTGAGCGTTCTTCTAAGAATTCATTTAATTTATGAGCTATTATGTGTTCGATAAGCTTACAGCATGATGATGTTAGGGAGATCGGTCGATAATTTTGTAGTACTAGGCGGTCACCTTTCTTGAATATAGGAACTATTCGTGCCGACTTCCAGTCATCTGGCAATTCCGCTGACAACAGAGAGACTCGAAAAATGACGAGTAAGTATTTTGCAACAGACTCTGCAAAGCGACGCAGAAATATGTTGGGGATATTGTCGGGACCGCAAGAAGTCTTAGTCTTTAGGTTTAACAACATAGCAACGACACCAGAATAAGAAATAAAATTTACATTCGCAGCATTGTCCGCATTTATGACAGATGGGGAAGCACTAGGGGTAGAAAATACACTATGAAAATATTCATTGAAGTGTTGAGCAATGGCAGCTTGATCAGATACCATTGAACCATTGACAAAAACCTGTGATATGTGTTTCTTTTTTTCGATAATATAGTTCCAGAACTTCTTTGGATCATTCTTTATGAAGTTTGCGAGTGACGTAGTGAAGTAGTATTCCTTCGAGGTGTGTACGGCATGTGCAAGCTTATCTAGAGCGTCAGCTATAATTTTGGGGTCAGCATGCTTTTTCTTTAATCTTTTAATTTTACGCTTGAGATGAATGATGCTTCTCGTCATCCAGGGCGTATGTTTATGCACTTTTTTACGCTTAGACAGTATAAATTTTTCGATACAGTAGAAGCATATGCGTTTAAATTGGTCCCACAATCTACAAACATCGGTAGCTACAAAGTCTATCAGACAGGTTTCTAGGTGCTCGATTGTACAGAAGCCGTAGAATTCGGCGAAGAACTCTTTTGCAGAAAACTTAAGACCATTACCATTGCGTACCAGTTTCGGAATCAAATGGCATGCTAGAACACTCTTGACGGCATCGGCGACCGCAGTTTCTGTGGTCGAACACAGGCTGACCACTTCCGGAAAGCGCGACCAGTAATCCGCCACAAGGACTCAGTCTTAGCCGTTAAGTTGAAAAAGATCACTTCCTAAGGCAGAGTAGGAGTAGTTGACGGCAACATGAGCTCCGAGCGCTGCACCCTGACTTACGCGCACGTCGATCAGTCAGACACCATGTGTTTCTACCTGGTTATTGATTACCGGCCACCAGACTGACTTCCAAACCAAAGCTTTGCATCGGTCAATACCGTGATGCCCTTTATGGACAAGCTCTAGCATGCGGCGCTGAAGTACAGATGGCAGAACAACGCGGGAACCCTTCAGAAACAGTTTCTCCCAGACGCTGAGATCGCCATTGTACTGAGAGTACCTCTTCACAGGGAGATGAAAGTGGACCACCAAGGCCAGCCGTTGGCGGGATACTCAAGCAACAGGCTGCACTCGCTATGTTGGCTTCGGTGTAGCGCAGGCGCTCGAGCTGTGAAAGGATGTCTGGGAAGGAGCGAACGACTTATTGGACAAACATCTCTACATTATTCATTTGGTTGGATGAAGGGGTACCCAGCCATGCATGCGAGAGAGTATGGGCAGTTGCTAACAGCTTCTACGGTAAGTAGAGACCTTTTTAATGCAAGCGCACGAATTTCGACCAATTTTGAGTGGAAGTAGATTCAACATCGATGGAACCCAAAGTGCCACTAGCGGAAAATTGTCTGTCTTCAGGAAAAAAATGCAATCCGTGAACGTATTGTTCGAAGCTTTGCACGACCTAGTTAGTCGCTAAAGCTTGTTTTCATGTATAGCTGCACCGGCGTTCTGAAGGTGTGAGCGAACGCGATGTAAAAGCGACGGCTCGACATCCACCGGATGGTCATTTTAGGGGTGAAGCTCCTTATGGCGTGAAAAGATCACCAAAGTTGATTTTGCGCTGCCTGGGGGAACTATACGCATTCAGGATAAGAAGACTCTTGTCTTTGCGCTTGCGAGGCACGAGTTCGACTAAAACATGATCGATCTGCGAGTTATCCGTCTCGTGCTGCAATGGCGTAATGTTTCTCTTTACGAAGGTCGTAACTTGGGTATCATTACCAGACCCGGCAAAAGATTTTAACCTGCTAATTTTGCATTTTTTCCACACTCCTGGATCGCAATAACCTCCGGTCGATCGGCGTTGTTAAGAAAAGATGGTATAACCGCACGTTTGCGCGAGAAACCCCTACGGTTCCACTGCCAAATTGTTTTACTGTAAGGTTGCAGAGCCATCATGGTTTAGCTTGAGCGCTTGGCATAGCGATTCTATCTGTCGGTCCCTGCTAGAAAATTCAGCTTTACTTTGCTCAATAGCGTTACCTACTTGTTTCATCTGTTCTAGTACAGCCTGGAGCAGCCTGGAGACTTTGTTTCCACATCAAGCGCTTCAATTCTCTCTCCGTGATTTTCTTCAATTTCAGTTTCTTTAGCCCTATTCGTCTTTAAAGGCGGTTGGTTTGTTCCTGGGGTGTTTCCAGCGCCTTCCCTGGTTTGCTGGTTAGATGAGCCTTAATCTAATCAAGCTCATCACTCTCATCAATCACAGCACCAAAGACTTCTGAGAAGTAGAATCGGGAGGAAAGTCCTGGAGCGCTTGGGGTTTGAGCCTACGGAGTGTTCCAGGCAGACCACTAGCATACCTAAATCAACTAGGGCAAGACTGAAAATTATACCGCTGCCGAAAAACATGCATCCGGCGTTTCATGAAGGCAGACGCAAAGCTAGAGCTGTAGCCCTGCAGGCGAAACTTGAAGGTCGATCTGGCGTGCTTTACATGGACGCTGCAGAATACGAAAAAAAGGCAGCACACACAGCAGTAGTGGTTCGCAAGAACGGGGACCTGGTCTCGTGCTGCACCTCTAAAAACACAATCGCCACAGAGGCAGAAGAACTTGCGATTGCTTTGGCAATAGCTCAAAAAGGCACACGAGTGATTGTTAGCGACTCTATGTCAGCCATTAAAAACTACAATATGGGCAGGATCTCTGCTACAGCCGCCAAAATTCTAACACAAGGACCAGTACCCGCAGAGCTAATCTCACTAGTATGGTCCCCGGCCCATCAAGGTCTGAAGGGGAATGAGAAGGCACACGCGATCGCCCGAGGGCTCACTTTCCGGTCGATCGACGCTGATCCACCACCTTCGCGCGAGCAGCCCCTCTCCACAAGAGACGAACTACGAACGTTTCAGGAAATCACCACACACTATAAACTTCACCGTAAGATTTATTCAGAGGCAGCTAAACAGCTGAGCAAAAAGGAGGAAATTATGTGGCGGAAATTGCAAACCGGGGTGTTTCCAGACCCTCCGTGCACAGGCACCCAGAAGTGTTCAACTCCAGATGTGCGCACTGCAACAGCACTGCTGGTTTAGTGCACATGGTATGGACCTGCCTATCCTACAATGATCCAAGTAGAAACGTAGAATCCTGGGAGGCCTTATTACACAGCCGTGACGCCGAAGAACAGCGTCAAGTCATCGGTCTCGCCCTGACCGCCGCCGAGTCCCAAGAGATTCCGGCCGATGGCTAGGGGGATGATTGGGGGCAGAGGCCGAAGCCTCCTCCCCCGTCATTCTAGACGGGTGCAATAAACGTTATTTCTCTCTCTCTCTCTTCTTATGGCGTGGCTTGTGCGTCCCTCGTTGTAGTGCGTAACAACAGTGGCACATACTGTTATGCCTGCGAGTCCACAGCGAACGGCCGTGCCTCTGAAAAAGGCAATCTGGGTCAAGGCCAGCCTGCAAGTCTGCCTGACGCGAACACATCAGCGGCGTCAACAGGCGACGGCGCCTTTCTGGCGCCCACGTGCAGTGAGTCAGCGCACGTGAAAGCGAGCCCGTCGGGTAAACAACGGGCGTCTTCATGTCTGGGGGTCTGACGCATTGCGCGGCGACCCCATTGGAGGAATCTGCCCTGACGACCAGCGGCGCTTCTGATTGGACATTTTGGTTTGACCCGGTGCATATAAAAGAAGCCCTGCGGCGCGTCGCGATCGGCGGTCCTAGGTGAAAGCTGACATGTGTGTCAGAACGGACCCGTTTGAGAGCAGAGCTATGTGTTAGAGAGGAGAGCTCGGCTCTTCGAGTCTCTGTCGGCCCCAGTGCCGAATTTGTAACGCCTCTGTATATATGCTGTACTTAAACCTTGTTTAACTCACCGTCGTCTCGTCCGCTCGTTTACCAGCTCTGCGCAGCAGCGGTCGCGAGCTGAGAAACCTACGCTACCGAACGGCTGGTGACCTTCCCTGCGGAGTTCGAAGCAGTGGCGCCTTCGGGACCGTGTTGGCGTCGCCGTCTGTCGAAACAGTGGTTGCAGCGGTGAAATTTCGAAGCGCCCTTCGTAACGTCGTCGGAGGCGCGCGTCGCAACAGTGGTTGGCAGCTGCGGGATCGGCCGGCGTCAGCGACGTCGATGCGGTGAGTGCCTGATGTTTTCCCCTCAGTTCACCAGACTACTCTAGCTCAGGTTGTAGTAGTTTAGAGAAGGGCTGTGTGAAGCATTGAAGTGAGCTTTGATCATTTCAAGCCAAGTCGAAGCGCTTTGAAACTAAAGTTGATGCGGAGGGGGTAAACACGGGAGTGTGAAAAATTGCTTGCGCGTCTTGCTAGTAGGCTTATAGTGGGTACGGCAAGTAGATTCTTAACAGGGGCGAACAGCAAGAGGCTAGTGTGAACGATGGAGAACCTTAAAGTGAAGGAACTCATCGAAATTTGTGAGAAACTCGGCATTACTTTGGGCTGTGCGAAACGAAAGCAAGCGATCCTTGAGATCATGAAGGATGAGGGAGTGTCGGCTGAGGAAGTCGATGAGGCCTGGGTGGATATCAAAGCACGCCGCGAGGAGGCCGAAAGGCGAGAAGTTCGTGAACGTGAGGTAGCCGAGAGACAGGAGCGCCTCGAGTTAAAACGAATAGAATTGGCAATCCTACAGTGTTCGCAGGCACCTAGCGTAGCTTCTCCGACGATTCAGGTCAGCGGTTTTAGAATTCGGGACCAACTGCCACCGTTCGTAGTAGGCGAGCACATGGCAAAGTATCTCGTCAAGTTTGAACACGTCTGTGAGAGAAACGCTTTGGAGCGGTCTCTTTGCGCAGAACCTGTTAGCTCTTCTTCCCGGCGAAGTGTCCGACGCGATAACTTGCTTGTCGAGGAAAGCGTTTGAGAGCTATGAAGAGGTTAAGGAAGTGCTCTTGAGACGTTATAAGTTGTCACCCGAGGCTTTCAGGCAAAGGTTCCGGTATGCCAAAAAAGGAAATGAGTCACACGTACACTTCGCGTTTCGTCTTAAATCCGATTTAATTGAATGGCTTAAGGGCGAAGGTGTTTATGACGACCGCGATAAAGTGGTGGAATGCGTTGCATTGCAGCAATTCTACCGCTGCCTCGAGGAGGATGTCAAACTTTGGCTGCAGGACAAACTTGGTGAAGTACAGCTAAACAAGGCAGCAAAGTTAGCTGAGGAGTATTATACTCGCCGAAAGTTGCATAGCAGGGCAGTGCGCGTTGAAAAGGATGAGAGAAAAGAGGGCTTTTCAAAGAAACCTGATCAACGGAGACCCGCTCCCCACCGTAATTTCAAGAAGGACCCGTCTCTTACGAAGGACAGTGTAGGAGAAGGGCAAACAGAAGCGGAGAAAACGAGTGAGGTTCCTAAACAACGCACTGATACCACACGGGCATTTGAATCACGGAAGCCGCTAATCTGCTACAACTGCAAAAAGGAAGGGCACATCGCGAGAAACTGTCAGGAAAAGTTTGCCTTCGCAACAATCCGAGAATCAGAAAAAAACATGCGGTTGTTGGAGCCGTATCTCCAAGAAATTAGGGTGAATGAGAAAACGTGCCGAGCACTTGGAGACTCAGCGGCAACCATGGACGTTGTCCATTCTTCATTGGTGTCTCCGGATCACTTTACAGGAGAATGCGCGTGGATCAGGCAAGTCGCCGAGGAGCAGAGTGTTCGCTTACCAATCGCCACGGTTGTCATTGAAGGCCCGTTCGGTAAGCTTCGCACCAAAGCGGCTGTGTCTGCCGCGCTAAACGATCGTTTTCCTTATATTTTCTCCAACAACTCAGAGCAGCTTCTCAAAAAGCAGGGCAAATCGTTCTTCTCCAACTTAAAGTGCATGGCCCTCACGCGATCGCAAGCGCGGAAGCTTTCACGGAAGCTTGACCTTGTTCAATGCGGTGAACTCTCAAGTTACCTTGTCGGCGTGTCGACGGAACCCCAGAAAGGAAATTTTCCGCGTGAGTCATGTGAGCAGTCACGCGAGCGGCCCGTCGCGGAAGCGACCGGCGCGGTTTCCGTAGCAAGGGGAGACGACATGGCGCCATTGAGTCAGAGCGAGAGGGTTGCAACGCTCTCGCCTGTAGCGGAAAGTTGGAGCGAGCTCTCGAGGGATGATCGAGAGACGCCCATTTAAGAGCAGCGCGAGGACCTCTCGATTAAAGCGCCAGTGGAAAGCCACATGAAAGCTGCACAAGTGTTGTCGAAAGAGTACAACGACAAATCGGTGAAGAAGCGCGCTTATCAAGTAGGAAGTCAGGTAATGCTGCTGCAGCCGTCCAAAAGGAACAAGCTTGAGGTTGATTGGGAAGGGCCCGCCAAAGTATTATCGAAGCCTTGCGATACAAATTATTAAGTGAAATTGGGAAGGCGGCCGGACAAAATTTACAACGTGATGAAACCATACGTTCAACATCAAGCGGTCGTAAATCTGTTGTTGAATTCTTCAGAGGAAGAGGGAGCAGAAATTTGGAGTTCTAGTGATATAATCGAAAGGGGATCGGAGGTAACCTTGGAGCAGTTGAACCTAGAGCCTAGGTTAAGTGAAGTCCAAAAGGAGGACCCGAGAAAGATTGTTTCCGAGATTGGAGACGTGTTTTCGGACCGCCCCGGAAACACGAGGGTGATCGAACACGATATCGAGCTAAGCGGTGAGGAGTCAATCCGTAGCAAGCCGTATCGTTGTTCCCTTGTGCAACGTCGCAAGTATGAGCAGCTGTTGGTACCGCATAGGTATCGTCGCCTAAAAGTGACTGGTTACTTAGTTGGAGCGTGTTGCTCCACAGCACAACTTCGACGTGCGCTAAAAAAAGGGGGGAAAGCTATACGCTAATGCAGGTGCATTGAGCAGTGCGTTCTAGCTAGTACCTTCTCAACCTTTCGGTTTCTGGCTGGCAATACGGGGCAAAATTTTGACCTCATCACGACCTGGGCTGAGCGCTCTCGTCCAGAGTGATCTCAAGGAGCCAACTTTATGTTGTATTCTAATTCGTTAGGTTGTTGTACGTGGGAAAAAAATTTGAGTTGTCATTTTAAGAGTCTTGTGTCCAACATGTGCCTCTTGATGTAGAGGGAACGAAATTCCGATAGACACTTAGCTAGGTATATGTTGTATTACACTTTGTCTGGTGTTCTGTCGGGTGACCAAGGGCACTTGCTTGTGTCGTGTGTTGTCTGTTGTCGAACCGTTCTTAGCAAGTTGCAGAACCATCGACAAGTGCCGAAACCGAAGATGGTCAGAAGAGACGAGCGAAGTTGGCCAGCAAGTTGTGGCGACAAGCCAGTGGAGCTGGGATCCGTCGTCAAGAATGGGATGTCTTCCCGGAACAGAGTCTAGAGCTGCATTCTCCCCATGGCCCTGGAGGCGAACCTGGAGGGACCTGGCGAACGAGCGCGCCTGTCATCCGAGCCCCGTGGAAGCAGCTCGTCTTTTCGGCGCATTGTCTGGCGGCGGGGGTGCTGTTATGCCTGCGAGTCCACAGCGAACGGCCGTGCCTCTGAAAAAGGCAATCTGGGTCAAGGCCAGCCCGCAAGTCTGCCTGACGCGAACAACTTAACGGCGTCAACAGGCGACGGCGCCTTTCTGGCGCCCACGTGCAGTGAGTCAGCGCACGTGGAAGCAAGCCCGTCGGGTAAACAACGGGCGTCTTCATGTCTGGGGGTCTGACGCATTGCGCGGCGACCCCATTGGAGGAATCTGCCCTGACGACCAGCGGCGCTTCTGATTGGACATTTTGGTTGGACCCGGTGCATATAAAAGAAGCCCTGCGGCGCGTCGCGATCGGCGGTCCTAGGTGAAAGCTGACATGTGTGTCAGAACGGACCCGTTTGAGAGCAGAGCTATGTGTTAGAGAGGAGAGCTCGGCTCTTCGAGTCTCTGTCGGCCCCAGTGCCGAATTTGTAACGCCTCTGTATATATGCTGTACTTAAACCTTGTTTAACTCACCGTCGTTTCGTCCGCTCGTTTATCAGCTCTGCGCAGCAGCGGTCGCGAGCTGAGAAACCTACGCTACCAAACGGCTGGTGACCTTCCCTGCGGAGTTCGAAGCAGTGGCGCCTTCGGGACCGTGTTGGCGTCGCCGTCTGTTGAAACAGTGGTTGCAGCGGTGAGATTTCGAAGCGCCCTTCGTAACGTCGTCGGAGGCGCGCTTCGCAACAGTGGAGGTCAGCGGTAGGATTTCGGAGGCCATCGTCGCAAGAGTGGTTGGCAGCTGCGGGATCGGCCAGCGTCGCAACAATACCCGAAAGAGCGGTCCTTGGAATGTCAGCTGGATGGCAGCACTTGTACATGATGAATACATAACGAAAAGTTGTGAGATGGCTGTACTTGGCATGTTCGATCACTATATAGACGGACGGACTGATGTATGCACAGACAGACAAACGACACACAGAGTTGCGGACGCACGGACGAACGAATGGAAAGACAGTCACGGCCGCACAAACAGACGCACGGACGGGCGGATAGACAGACAGATGAAGGAATGGACAGACGGAAGAACGGACGTATGAATGGACGCATGGACGGACGCATGGATGGGCGGACGCACCGATGGCCACACGAATGAATGGACACACGAACGGACACACACACGGACGCATAGATGGACGGAAGCAAGAATAAATGGTTGGATGGAAGCACGGACGGACTGACGAACGCTTCGCCCCACCAGTCATCATTAACTCCGTGGATATCCTGTGATTTTTTTAGAAGTACTGCCCCGACATCATAGGAGCTGGTGTCAGCGGACGTCATGTCTTTATGTGTTGTTGCACCAAGCCACGAAGAGGTCTGAACAAAGTAAATGTTTCAGTTCGGCGAAAGTGGACTGCTGCGCAGGGCCCCAATTCCAGACACTGTTCTTGACTAGCAGAGTTCGGATTGGTGCAGCCATGACCGAAACGTGTGGCAAGAAGCACCAGATGTGCTTCACATGGCCCAGCACGCGACGAACCCATGCAACATTTTGGGTGGATGCGTGTCTTTGCACAGGCAACCTTGTCTAACCGAGGGCTCCAAGCATCCCACTTCAAACGAAAACACGCGGATCACTCCTAGTGGCCTCAGCAGGTCGGAGAGCGGGTCTGGGTACAAGCCGTCAGCTATCCAGCGACGCCTACGTGGTGGAGATTCCAAGGGGCGTTCTGCAGCGCAACCGGAAGCACCTAGTGCCAACGGTGGGACGTCCTTGGGAGCCACGGCCACCTCACCCGCAACTGCCGTGGCGGCCCAGACTAAGACTACTACACCGACACGAGCTGCAGACGATCAGAGATGTCTGTTACTCCTAGGTTACCTGGGGGGTGGGAGGGGGGGTAGTGTGTGGCCGTATTTCTAGATGGCTGTAGCAATCACATATCGTACAACAGCACTGCCTGATAGCAGCGCAGTATGTACTGCTTTCTAAGGGCTGCCAGTAAACATGACATCACTTGTTTGTCTGGAGACTCTGATGTCATGAGACTTACCGGATGGGCTAGATAGTGAAGTTAAATTGCGCTTATGTCATCATTTGACGAGACAAAAGCAACCTATCTTTAGCTGACTTGAGAACTTCGTTTTGAATTCTATGCCACGTGCTGCGCTTATTCCTTACGGGACTCATTGTGACGACATGTAAGTGAATTTAGGAAGCATAATATCATGGCTGAATATGTAAGTGAACGACTTCGCAGCGTGATGAAATTCGCGACATCATGCGCGATTTTCGTACATGTTCATGAGGCTTTCTGCTATCACCAGTACGTTTAACTGACAGCCCACTTCTTATTTTACTGCAGGTGACAAGTGGCGAGAACTGCGATCCCTCTTCAACGTGTGTTTCACGACTAGCAAAGTCAAGGATCTCTTCAGCGCTGTAGATGCGTGCACGACTGAGTTCGTTAACAAGATGGACGCCCTCTGCCGAAACGGCGAGCCTATCGACGTGTATCATCATGCGCACTGCCTTACCCTAGACACCCTGGCGAAGACGGTGCTGTCATGGCAGGTATACGAAAGGCCAAACCGCTATTTTGGGGCATTCGCACGTAGCGCCATCTATAAGTGGTGACCGAACTGCACTGCCGTCACTTCATGGAAAATAGCGCTAACAAAAAAAATATGCTTCACGACGTGTCGTTCTGTATGATGATGATTGTATTGTGTCTCTAAAAGAAACAGGCTGTCATGTTGGCTAGAGCTGCGCCACCCAAAAAAGCTCCTGGCGGTTTATTTCGAGCCGTTTTAAAGCAAACGATATGAAAGAGGGAAATGGAACAAAGGGAGGACAGAATAAGTGTGACGTACAGTCACACTGATAAGCTGCAATCTGATACATGTTCTCGTGCTGATTAAAAAAAACATTTTAGAAAACTTGAAAGTTGTCGTAATGCAATCGTCGAGGTTCCGCGCGTTTCCTGGTAGACTTTCGTGCACTTGAAAAATTGAAATTGTCCCCTTTATGGTGGGCACCTTGCGTTATAGCTGTGTGATCCGCTATGCCTTGTTGGTCTCCGTGCGCTTGTTCGCCAGGTGTATTGCTGTCCTGGCTTTTGTCGTTATTGACCATGTTTTCAGGGCTGTCGGCGTCTTGGTCTTCATCCTCGCTTGTACCGTTTCCGGGTATGCGCAGCAGGTGTTGCCTGTTTCGCCTCAGCATCCGCTGGTCCTTGGTCTTCACCATGTAAGATCTTGGTGCGGCTTGCTCGCTTACTGTCGCTGTGCGTGACCAGTGTCCATTATGAATGCGTACTGCAGTTCCACTTCCGAGCGGTGGTAGTGCCTTTCCCTTCGAAGACTGGCGACGCTTTTCCCCTGTAGTTCCGGGATCACCTTGGTACTCGGGAAGGGTCGTGCGAAGGTGCCGGCCTTGCAATAGTTCACCCGGAGAGCGACCATCTTCTAGTGGGGATGACCGATAGGCTAAAAGCCCCAACAAAAAGTCACCGTTGGAGTCATTAGTCTTCTTTAGGATGCGCTTAACAATCTGAACCCCCTTTTTTGCCAGTCCATTTGACCAAGGGAATTCTGAACTCGATGTGATGTGCTGAAACTCATATCTTTGCACAAACTCTCGTAACTCTTGCGATTCAAACTGGGGCCTATTGTCAGTACATACATGAACCGGGATGCCGTACCGTGAGAAGATGGCCGATATTTTATCAATGACTTCTTTGGCCGTTGTGCTTCTTAGCTTCTCTACTTCAGGGAAATTGGAGTGGGCATCGTATACAATGACATAGGAGGCTCCCCCGAACTGAAAAATGTCAATTCCCACTCGGTGTCATGGCCTGTCCGGGGTTGGCTGCATGAGAAGGGGCTCACTCGGCTGCTTGTATGCATACCTCTGGCAAGTACTGCACCCCCGAATGAAGGAGTCAATGGCACTGCTGAGTCCAGGCCAAAATACCAACCTGCGTGCTTTCGTCTTGCATTTATTTAGTCCGAGGTGTCCATCGTGAATTCGTCGAAGAATTTCTGCTTTCATGGCTTTAGGTATGACCACTTTGCATCCCTTCAGTAGTGTACCTTCTACCACTGACAGTTCTCCGGCAAAGGGCTTGAGTTCACCTTCGACGGTGTCACCCCGTGAGATTCGTTCTCTCACCTCGCTCAAATACGGGTCGTTCCTTGTTTCCTTTTTCAGACGTACTTTCATGGGCGTGCTTACGATGCCGGAGACGACCTCTGTCGCATGGATGTCGACGTCTGTGAAGGCACTCGATGACTGTGATGGCATAGGTGCACGCGACAGCATGTCCGCCACAACCAGCTCCTTGCCAGGAACGAACTGCAAAGTATAATCATATTGTAAAAGCCTGATGAAAAAACGCTGCAATCGTGGTGGCATGTCTCTAATGCCCTTTTGAGAAATGGCAAGCAGGGGCCTATGGTCAGTTTCGATCCATACCTTTCGACCATAAACAAAATGATGAAATTTCTCGCATGCAAACACTATACCGAGCATTTCCTTTTCAATTTGCAAGTAACGGGTCTCGCAATCGGTTAGTGTTCTTAATGCATACGTCACTGGGCGCCAGTCATTGCCATGTTTCTGCAGCAGGGCCACGCCTAAACCGGTCCCCGAAGCGTCCGCAGTGATCTTAGTGTCCTGCTTGTCAAAGAGCGTGAGTAACGGTGGGTTTGTTAACGCGTTGCACACTGCTTCCCATTCCCGCTGATGCGCTGTGGTCCACTCAAACGTGACGTTTTCTTTCACAAGGCCGCGCAGCAAGATTATCTTATCACTCAACGACGGCACATATTTGCGAAAATAGTTGACCACGCCCATCATTCTGCGCACAGTGTGCCTATCTGTAGGTGTCGGCAGTGAACGGACGCTTTCAACCAGGTTGCGACTCGGACTTATTCTCTGCTCATTTATTACTTCACCCAGGAACTCAATTCCTTTCACGCCAAAAACGCATTTCCGCAGGTTAAAAGTCAGGCCCGCTTTTTGTGCCCGCTTCAGCACGGCCTGCAGGCGTTTGTTATGCGGATCCTTGCTGACGCCCCACACTAAAATGTCGTTTATGTATATGTGCACACCTGCCAATCCTTCAAATATTTCCGTTAGCGTTTTCTGGAAAACTTCGCTTGCTGACGAAATTCCGAACGGAAGTCGCAAGAAGCGGTAACGCCTGAACGGCGTCACAAAAGTGCACACTCGTGATGTAGCTGCGTCCAATGGAATTTGATAGAAACCTGCCTTGGTGTCTAGGCGCGAAAAAAATGTTGCACCTGACAGCTCTGCCTCAATCTCTTCCCTTGTTGGCATAGGATAGTGCTCACGCTTTATGTTCTTGTTTATTTCCCTCGGATCCGTGCATACACTAAGGGCCCCATCTTTCTTACGCGTAATAACCAGAGAGCTCACCCATTCTGTCGGTTCGTCCACTTTCGTGATAATGGAGGCAGTTTCCATGCGTTCCAGTTCTTGTCGAAGAGGCTCTCTCAGGGCCAAGGGTACCCGTCGGGCTGGGTGCACGACTGGAACAGCATCCTCCCGCAGGACCATCCGGTATCGCCTTCCGACACAGCCCGTACCCTGAAATAAGTCTGGAAGGCCTTCTCGGGTTCCGGCTCGCTCCACCTTACCAAATCCACAGATTTCGGGACAAGCCCAAATTGCTTACATGCATGCAGCCCTAATATGGCCTGACGACCTTTTTTGACTACGAAGAAGGTCACAGCATGCGTCGCATCGTTTAGTAGCAACAATTCCCTGCCATATTCGACATGCTTGATGGCGCTGCCGTTGTAAGCCTTCAAAACTGCACTACTTTTCTGCAGGTCCGCTGCTGCTTTGAAACGACGGAAAAGAGACCACGGAATGATGTAGGCTTGTGAACCTGTGTCCACTTTGAATCTGATTTCCTGTCCGCCTAGCTTTCCGCTCACCGTCCAGTCTGCGCTTTCCCCAAGGCTTACACCGTAGACACCGATGTCTAAAATGTCAAATCCATCCTCTGCCTCAACTTCTTGTACTTGGTCTATGTGTCGGCTCGGTCGACGCTTGCAGTATATAGCAAAATGGTTCGGCTTATTGCAAGCAAAGCATGTCTTTCCATATGCTGGACATTGCCTTTGCGAGTGCTCCTTGTTGCACTGTTGGCACCGACATCTTTTTTGTTGTGCTCTGCCTTTTGGGCGTAGTCTACTTGCAACGTTTGACTCGACCAAGCAGCAGTATGTCGTGCTGAAACCTCGGCTGCTTTACAAATCTGCTCAGCCTTCTGTTAGGTTAAGCCCTTTTCTCGCAGCATCTTTTTTTCTTATCTTCGTGTTGTTTGTGCCAAAAACAACCTGATCTCGTATCATGGATTCTTCTAGCGTGCCGAAACTGCATAGCTTCGCCTGTTTTTTAAGCTCTCGGAAATAATGCTCAAACGGCTCTCCTTCGTTCTGCATGCGAAGGCGCAAAACATGCCTCTCGTAAATCTCGTTCCCCTCGTAGACACAGTACTCCTCGAACTTCCGCAACACTGTCTGGTAGTCTTCATTGCTCTCACCTTCTGCGAACGAGAAGTTGTTGTAGATGTCGAGGGCTTCCTCACCGGCGATGCTGAGCAAAATTGCTGTCTTGGAGGCTCCCGTCCTGGGTGGTTTAGTGGGCGTCGCCGCGAAGAAAGTTCCAGTTTTTGCTTGAACATCTGTTAATTTCTTCGTATGTTGCCTGCCAACCGCAGCTGTTCCGGATGCTTGACGTTTTCCATTTTGACGAGGCTTTGGCACTTCTGACATGATGTATTGTGTCTCTAAAAGAAACAGGCTGTCATGTTGGCTAGAGCTGCGCCACCCAAAAGAGCCCCTGGTGGTTTATTTCGAGCTCTTTTAAAGCAAACGATATGAACGAGGGAAAGGGAACAAAGGGAGGACAGAATAAGTGTGACGTACAGTCACACTGATAAGCTGCAATCTGATACAATGATGATATATTTCGTTTAGCGGCCCAAGGGCGAAAGAGTGCCAGGACTGTGGTTATGTTGTTGTATGGCTTTATGGTTCATGCGGTGGCTGTAGAGAAGCCTTAAAATCAAAACTGTAAGTGCTTTGAATAACTGGAATTTAAAATTATGGTGGCTACTGTAGTAAGGTGAATGCTATGAGAAGGGAATGTCGATTTCTAAAGAAATAGTGTCTTAGCTTTAAATTGATGAAGTATGAAATAGCACATCAGCCTCACAAAAGCCTTGAGTACAAGGTCCACGAGACATGTGCCATTACAAATGAAAGTCGTAACTACTGCCTCTCGAGGGAGGCAGTGTTACGAGTATACTAGGGCAGATAATATTGAGCATGCGGACATCACTCAAGAAAGCTAAAACGGATCTCGCGCTAAATAGTGGTTCTCTGCTTAGGAAGAGAGACAAGGGAAAAAGCATATGCATTGTTTATTTGCAAAAAGGGAAGTGTCTCATCCTTTCAATTTCTGCTTCATGACATTCCAACAGCACATACTGAACAGTAAGTCGTTCGCCACATCTACCAAACAGGGGACGCTCCTCACCAGTCAATAAAAAAAACTGTGCCTACTGTAAGTGTGTCCTATTGTGAGGCGACAGAATAGAACATCACTTCGCCTTGACATGGTTAATGATAGATAATGTCCTAATCGTGGCTTAACAATGGCTGAAATAGCCAACAAGGTGTCATGGACCCCACTTTAAAATGCTAATATTTCGTTTGGAGAAGACGCGCTCTATGGCACACTACTGTACCATTCCTGAATGCACTAGTTGATCTAATTATTAATTAATTATTCTTATTGATTAATCAATTATTATTGATCTAATAACTTCCATCAACTTGGTTAACAATCTTTTTTCTTTGTATCTTTGTAAGATGTAACTGCGACCTTCGTGATACAAATATTGTAGTGTCATCAAAAATATTCGTTTCACCCGAATTCCGTATCACATAAAAATACGGAAAAGTATGCGACAAAAGATCAACAGCGTGCGTTTTCATTTATTATTTTTCATGGCCGCACCAACGTCACGAACGGCTCTGAATGATTGTCGGTAAAGTTTTTAGACGTCTGCAGTCGTACCTGAACTCATAAATATACGGTACGTTCCGGTGCAATTAGTGAACCAGGTGTACTGTGACCCGTGACAACTAGTATCCCCATTATAATAATCCTACGCTTTGTGCATGACACCAAAGTACTGCGGCAAAAGTTTTTATGCACGATAGATGAAGACGACAAAATTATAGAACCTTTGTTCTTTATTATTTTCTGAACGCAGTAGTGGTGGGGATGCACTTTTGGATATTTACGGCCTTGCTCAAAGAATCAGAGAGTTCACAGCAATGTACTTCCCACACCTTAGCGTACGATGTTGTGAGGCCTAGCTCTTCTTGCCAAGGCAGTCCTCTTCCTCTTTCGGTCCTCGTCCAAATTTTATTGATGTCTGATACGCAAGGTCATGACTTGTATCGACGTGACAGGCTCGTTTAAATACAGAACGACAACAGCACGAGCTGACCTGTTCTTTTTTTTTAATAAGAGCAGTACGCCAACGCCATTTGTAATGTAAACGTGAAAAAACACGAAGGCGCCTTGGGACCACATAGATTGGCGCACACAATCGTTAACGCAAGAACCGGGCTTTATCTTGACCCCGGTATAAGAACAGTACTTTCCTGCACCACGATTCCGACTAACTGACGGCACGGCGCGCGTTCGCGCACTTGGGGGCCCGCGCTTTTGCGTGCTTATCAGGCCTTCCGCGACAGGCTCGACCGCATAGAGCCTTGTTGGTACCTAAGCAGGTAGCGTTACGTTCGAATCAAACGTCCGTAGGCGGAAAGTCAGTTCCCGAGAACTGTACTGCTCTACATTGCAGGCCAATGGGCTTCGGTTGGGAACAAAGGAAAATTCGTTTCACCCGGCCGAAATTCGCATGAGCCGTGATCGTATTCCCAAGGTTTCACGTATTTGTGGTTTATTGTTTGGCAGTTACGAAGAGGCGCTACGAATAGCTTCGATGCGCAAACATGCCACAAATTTATGATAGCGATAACATGTTTTTTTGTTTCTGGCGGAGCTTTGATGCTGAGAGAGTGTCCTTCAAAAAAAAAGTTAGATACTCGGATACACTTTTTTCGGCCCTGTTAATGCGAAGATCGTTCTCGTTTACATTGTGGGCGTGCCATAATTTCTATTCAAAAATATCAACGGTCACACAGTCTAAAAGGATTTCTACAAAAAACACGACATTGCTCTGCCACGGTGGTATAATGGTTAAGGGTACTCGGATGCTGGCCGAGTACCATTAGCGGGATCGAATTCCGGCTGCGGAGGATGCATTTTCGATGGAGGCGGAGATGCCGTAAGCCCGTGCGCTCAGATTTGGGAGCACGTTAAAGAACCCCAGGTAGTCTAAATTTCCGGAGCCCCGCACTACGGCATCTGCCAAACTCATATGGTGATTTTGAGACTTGGAACCTCACATATTATAAATAGGGAGTTTTCGAATAGGGGCTCCAAGAGTTTGGAGCCCCTAAGCCCTTTGCGTATGCACGCTTTGGGTCAAGCAGGCGCGAAAAGTTTTCGAATAGGATCTGCGGCGCTTTGGATACTCTCCCAACTCTTGGTCATGGGACTTCAGTGGGTGTCATTATGTTTGTCTGACGCAAACGTTTTGGGGCAGGCTTTGGGGCTCCCTTGAAAGAAATTTATGTAGCGCGAGGCGAAAAAACGAACACAGGAAAGAATATAGACTGAGAGGACAGAGCGCTGAATTTCGCTGAACTCCCGCTAAATTCCGCTGAATTCCCCAACCCCGGACCCGGGTTGGGCTTCGCGCATGCGCAGTGGCCTTGACGCTATTTCTTTGGGGCCCCAAAATTTGAAAACTTCCTAATCAACATCAACAAAGAACACAATATTTGAAAATGTGTTTTAGGAGCAAAATTGGAGGAAAATACGGTGTCCAGTACGCCTGAAAGCACCACAGACGCCAAATCTCAAACTGCAGGCGCTCCTGTTGCTCTTTCCTAAATACACACGTAGGTCTGTCTGATTATAAGCGGCAAACGTCACCCAGAACAAAGACGGGTGCTCACGTGAGTTACCAGCCGGCGCATCGACTATTGACGGTTTTAGTGGCTGCTGCGGCCTTGCGTGACCTTTAACCTAACTTGCGAGCATCATTTACGCTATATAGAGCACTTTCTAGGGTGCATGTAATCTAAATATACTGGCACGTGGCTGGTGCACTCGTTGCCTTTCTCCATCTCTATGTTGTGAGGCTGTCTATAATCAGTTCCTACATCTTGCGTCAATTGTGTTTGAGGTAGCGTAGGACGCATCTGAATTTTTCGAAGTAGCCACACTCTGCTTCCGAACGTCCATACCCCACTTATTGGTGCAAACTACGTCATTTTCGGGCAAAAATGCTGCGGTAACAAGAAGCTCTAGCGCGAGAACGTGTCTGGCGAGTCATACGCTGCCTGATACAATACATAACCTACACCACCAAGTGGCGTACCAACTCTTTCGCGAGAGGGGGGGGGGGGCAAACCAACCTCACTCGTCCGCCGGGATGTATATAAGGAGAGAACTTCATCGACGCGCTTGCACTATAATATGACTTTGAATACATAGGGGTGACACCACTACCTTTCTTAGATACCACGAAGTTCAATCACTCTTTAACAGGCTGAGGAATGGCGCCCGTAGCCTGATTTCCGCGTCCAAAACAATTCGTCACACTCATCAGCTCGGAAGAGTTTCGACAGAGCAGCGGTGACAATATATCATCCTTTTTGAAGAAAATTATTTTCAGGAAGCAGCAAATGCTCTGACCGGTCTTTAAAAAAATGGCAGCATATCCACGGAGTGAATGATGGAGAGTGGGGCGAAGCATTCGTCCGTCCATGCGTCCGTCTGTGTGACCGTCCATGCGTCTGTTTGTGCGCCCGTCCCTGCGTTCTTTCGTGCATCCGCCCCTGCGTCCGTTCATGCGTCTATCCATGCATCTGTTTGTGTGTCCGTTCGTTCATCTATTCAACACTCCAAGTCCCACCACCTCGCATCTTTTTATTATATATTCCGCATATAGAAGCACCGCCATCCAGCGGACATTCCAAGGACTAAACGAGAGGTGGCACACGCACACTTTCTTACGGCCTGCGCTTTGGGTCCACTTCCCACCTTTAACCACCTCGAGTTCATGGTATATTCTAGTTCACTGTATTCATGGCACTGCGACCAAACGATCGCTAAACCTTTCGAAAACCAAGGAGGTTACGCCCAGCGAGTATAACGTAGCAACCTTTCCCTGTCAGATAGGGCTCAATTTACATGCCAATGGCTGCTAATGAGAAATGAGAGACAGGAGAATTCGGCTTTTACTTTCTTACGGCTTGCGATTCGTATCTACTTCTCATTTTTAACCACCTTGAGTTCATTCATGGTATATACAAGTTCATTGTATTCATGGTACTGCGGCTCAACGCTTCGCTAAACCTTTCTAAAGCTAAGGAGGTTACACCCAGCGAGTATAATGTAGCATCCCTTTCTTGTCCGATAGTGCTCAATGTACATGCCAATGGCTGCTAATGGGTATCGCAGCGTGCGCGTTGACTAAAAGCCGAATGCTCATGTCTCTCATTCCCCATTAGCAGCCATTGGCATGTACATTGAGCACTATTGTTTATTGTTAAACAACGCACAGAAGAAATCTCTCAATGGCACCACCTTGGAGGTCAAGTGTTATACCTATTTCGGGTATGTGCCACTGGTGGTTACATACGAGGGACGCCCAAGCCACGCCACAAGGAGCTTCGCCCCTAAATGTTTGCGCGTTTCCATCCATAACTTCATCAACGAGTAACAGCAGAATAAAAGCATGAAAAAGTGATGTAATATTGTAGGGCTCCTGTTCAGCGCTTGCCTGCTCTGCGATACTATGGCACAAGACGCGAAGGCGTCGCATAGACAGCCCCCACGGCGAAAAGCCCACACGGAAAATCATCACAGAGGAAATTTTGGACAAAATTTCACTATGTTGTAACATTGCCTCGCAAAATTTTCATTCTCCCGTAAGAACATATTTGAGTGATTACTGTTGTGACGGAGAACTTCACCTTACTTACTGGTTTCCCCAGCATGCAGCGAGAGGGACGACTATCAAAAGTGGGGGGGGGGGCTCAGCACCCCCACTTTTTGTATGGCATAACGTGACTGTATGACGAGTGAAAGTGACCAGTCCTTATATGAAAATCGTGACATGTATGTCATGAAAGTCATGATTCACATGTCATGGTTTTGCTGCTCTCGCGGTGGTTTTGTTCACATGACGTTGCAAAAGTGGTATGGTATGACGAGACTGCGTAGCGAACGGAAGCGACAGACCCTAACGTAGAAATCATGACATGCATATCATGCAAGTCATGAGTCATGACTACACGTTACGCCCGTGCTGGGCGCTCGCGGCCGTTTTGCTACCTTCCCGTATACCAAATTCGGTATTACGGGACGTGAATGGATGACGAAGTTATGTGACAGGTGCAAACGTGATAACGATGACATGCGTGTTATGTGAGAACTTGATTATATGCCATACTCAAGGCACCAATACACTTCGACGGGACCCGGCACGCGTGCGCGTCGGCGTTCATTTCGTTGCGCCACGATGGCGATGCCAAGTCAGAAGCCGATCTGCCTGCCATAGGGTCGTTCCACGCGCTACCCGCACAGCGGCAACGCACGTGCCGGGACCCCTGCCGCACGCTAGCGGGCGACAAATAAGCCAATTGGCGACGTTCTTTTACCCTCCACTTGGAAGAGGCAGGTGTGCCGGCACGTGCGCTGCGGCTGTGCGGCTAGCGCATGGAACGGCCCTTAAGGCATGCGTCGCGATGCGTTGCTTAGACGCATGCGCGTTTGAGCACGGCCGGCGTCTCTCCGTCACGAAGAGAGGCAGACGCAGTGCTGTCTGGGCAACGTCATCGGCGCGAAATTCAACATGTCGCATTTCGGGATGGTTGCCGCCGGGTCGTGCCGACGGACGCTGGTCGCGTCAGTCGCGCCTGGCGTCAGACTATAAAGTAGTGCTTGCGTTTTGCTGCGCGCAGCATGCACGCGCTTCAACGTTACGTCGGAGTGTATTAGGCCATTCATGATGCGCTTGTGGCCACTTAACTAGCTCCACATATACCAAATTCGATATCAGGTGACGTGAATAGATGACAAAGGTAAATGACGCGTCCAAACAAGATAATGGTGACATGGAAGACATGTACGGCACAAATTACATCCGCCTCGTGACATTGTGCTGATTTTAAAGTGACATAACAACCCTCCTTATTCGTGCTTCGCATATCATAGATTCCCACTGTACGTGGGATCTGCCGAATTTTTTTCCAGTGGGGGGGGAGGGAGGCTCGAGGCTCGAGCTTTCTTTTGCCTCTCCCGGCTGAAACGCCTATGACACCACCTCTAGTAGAACACCACGTAGTTGACCAATCCCGATGGTCTAATGGTGATGGTTCTCGACTGGTGATCCAAAGGTCGTAGGATCGAATGCCGGCTGCGGCGGCTGCGTTTAAAATAGCCGCGAAAATGCTTGCGAATCGCGTACTTAGATTTAGGTGCACGTTGTAGAACCACAGATGGTCAAAACTTTTGTGGCCCTCAACTACGGCGTCTTCCATAATCATATTGTGGTTTTGAGACGTTAAACCCCAAAAACTGTTATTATTTACATCAACTTGCGGCTTGCTGCACGTGGGGCCCTGGTCCAAACAAAGCGCCCTCTACGGCATCGTAGCTAAATTTCGCATGATCATATGGCTACCCACAGCAAAGGGGACGGTTATCAGGGGTTATAGTTCTGGCCCTCTGTTTTATTGTTACGCACAAAAATACCCCAAGATTCGCGACGCCAACAATAGTGGACGCACGATAGAACCATACAGATTTCGTTTCGTGATGATGAGGCACAGACGCACACATTAAAGCCTCAAATTTATAGCCACAGGGACGTCTGCTCTACGGTATTTCAATACATAATTGAAACAAAGCGATTGCCATGTTAAACTGATGATGATTATGTGTGACGCTTTGTGGCGCAAGGGCGAATTGATGGCCAAAGAGCGCCATTTCGATGAGTACAGATGAGACAATGATATGTTGCGTGGCTGTATAGGGGCCTTAAAATTCCTCGCGATAATGCGGGTAAAAACACAAGTATTAAGATCATGACAGTGGCGTGATATGCATATTAAAAGGAGTGACAAAGGTTTTGATAATAAAAACATGTAAAACTATTTGGCACTAGCACACGTGCCTCATCAGCGCCCTTGTGTCCAATGGCTGCAAGGCAGGTGCTTTCACAATGCCTGGGTATATTACATAGTAAAAATTGACATCTCTTCAAAAGCTAACAATGATTTATGGGTGAAAAGTGGTTCCCTACCAACAAACATTGCGGGGTATAATATTATATGTTGTCGGTAGGGTAATGGAAAGTGTTGTCTTCTTAGAGTGTCTAATTGTTTACATTGGAATAAAACGTGAAGAACTGTCAATGCCTCACCACATTTGTCACACAATGGTGGATCGCCACCGGACAAAAGATATGTGTGTGTTGTGTATGTGTGTCCTATCCTGAGTCTTGTTAGTGTTACATCTGTTAGACGTGATTTTCATACTGGTGGCCAATGGCCAAGGTGTGGCTCGATAACGTGTAGCTTGTTTTGCGTGCGTCTATCCCACTTGCTCTGCCAGTAGTCCCTGAGCTTTCGTTTGAGAGACGGCTTAAGATCAAGGGGCGGGATCGATATGGGTGTAGTGGCACTGATTTCGTGCACGGCTGCAGCAAGCTGATCCGCCATCACGTTGCCTTGGATCTCACGGTGCCCTGGCACCCAGCACACTACAACATGTTGGTTGAGTGTGTAGAGTGTGCATAAAATGGAGTAAAGTGAGACGAGGACAGGGTTTTTTTTTGCTTTTTAAGACTGTGCAGAGCCGTTACCACACTGAGTGAGTCTGTATAAATTACTGCCTTTTGTATTTGTAATTGTTTGATGTGTTTAGCTGCCACAAGTATCGCGTAAGCTTCCGCTGTGACGATACTTGTGCCTGGATGTAGAGGGCCAGCATCCGAAAAGGAAGGGTCAACAGCAGCGTAGGACACAGAGGAGTTAGACTTTGAGGCATCTGTAAAAAACTCAGGACGTGTATATTTGTGTTGAAGTTCCAAGAAGTATGTTCGAATATGGGCAATAGGCGCATGTTTAGTAACTTCTAGGAAAGACACATCACAATCTATAGTCTGCCACTGCCACGGTGGCGGGTATGCTACAGGAGCCATTAAACTGTGTTCTAGTGACACTCCAGTGTCCTCAGCTAGGCCCTTCAGGCGAACTGAGAAGGGCTGCCTCATCGAAGGCCTGTTTTGAAACAGAATGGAGCTCGACAAATCAATAATAGTAGAGTATGAGGGGTGCTTCTTGTCTGCTTTCACCTTAAGAAAATAAACAAAGGACATGTAAGTTCTTTGCAGATGAAGCGACCACTCATTTGACTCAACGTAAAGACTTTCTACGGTGCTGGTGCGAAAAGCACCCGTAGAAAGGCGGATGCCCAAATGGTGCATGGGGTCCAGCATCTTCAAAGCACTTTGAGTCGCAGACTGATAGACAACGGCCCGATAATCTAAGCAAGTGCGAATGAGGCTTCTATACAAATTCATGAGACATTGCCTGTCACTACCCCAAGTAGTACGTGACAGCACTTTTAAAACATTCATGGCTTTTAAACATTTTGTTTTTAAATACTTGATGTGCGGTACGAAGGTCAACTTGTTGTCCAAGATCAGGCCTAAGAATTTATGCTCCGCATTTACAGACAGACGTTGACCGTTCAATTCAATGTCGGGTTCTGAGTGCATGCCTCTCTTTCGGGAGAACAAGACACACGTGCTTTTTTTGTGGGTTAAGTCGGAATCTGTTTTCCTCTGCCCATTTGGAGACCTTGTTTAAACCTAACTGAACTTGCCGCTCACACATTGCCAAGTTGCATGACTTGAAGCCAAGCTGAACGTCGTCGACATATGTACAATAGAACATATTGCGAGGGATGGACAGGTGCAAGGAATTCATTTTGATAATAAAAAGTGTACAACTAAGTACACCACCTTGCGGCACGCCTGTTTCCTGGACGAATGTTTTGGAGAGAACACTGCCCACACGGACACGGAATGTCCGATTGGACAAGTAACTCTCGATTATGGAAAACATTCTACCGCGGACGCCAAGGTGGGACAGGTCTCTTAGAATTCCAAAGCGCCATGTTGTATATTAAGCCTTTTCGATATCGAGAAACACAGAGAGAAAATATTGTTTATGGATGAAGGCGTCTCTGATCTGTGCCTCGATACGGACAAGGTGGTCTGTGGTGGATCTACTTTCTCGAAACCCGCGCTGAGATGGGTCGAGCAAATTGTTTGTTTCAAGGATATGTACAAGTCGGCAGTTTATCATTTTTTTGAAGACTTTGCAGAAGCAGCTTGTAAGTGCAATAGGCCTATAACTCGAAGCTAAAGAATGGTCCTTGCCCTCTTTCAAAATGGGAATAATGATAGCCTCTTTCCAGGAGGTAGGGATAGTGCCAGAAAACCAAATAGCATTGTACAAAGTAAGATTTTCCGTGTTTCGATTGGTAGGTTTTTTAACATTGCATACATCACACGATCAGAACCTGGGGTAGAAGTACTGCAGGAGTTTAGAGATGTTCGGAGCTCAGCTAAACTGAAAGCCTGGTTGTATGCCTCAGTTTCTAGTGCACTTGTGTTCGAGTTTCTGCTTTTCTATTCTTATTCTGTATTTTTGGAAAGTGTCAGTATAGTGGGACGGGCTGGACACCCGTTCGAAGTGTGCACCGAGGAAGTTTGCCTGATCTTCCAAGGATCAGATATTGCCTGATCTTCCAAGTTAGGAAGTTTGCCTGATCTTCGCTGAGTGTTTACGAGTGGAAGTGTGTGTACTTGTTTTCCTGCTATCCTACCAACCATGTTACAGACTTTAGCCTCCTGTGTGTATGAATTGATCCCTGACAAAAACTTTTGCCAGCTTTCTCTTCTGGCCTGCCGACACGTTCTCCTGCCTTGAGACTTTATTTTCTTGAAGGTGTCAAGATTTTCGGCTGTGGGGGAGTTCCGAAGCAACCTCCTTGCCTGATTCTGCTCCTTTCGCGCGTTACGACACTCAGTGTTCCGCCATGGGTCGTGTCGCTTGCCGGGCTGTCCAGATGTTTGTGGGATGCATTTGGCTGCTGCGTTGATAAGGAGAGCTGTAAAGCACTGCACAGCTTCATCTATGCTTAACCCACATATGTCAGTCCAAGATAACTGAGCTTTGTTATGAAACTGTTCCCAGTTGGCTTTGTGTATAAGCCATTTGGGAACTCGTGGAGGACATTCGTATGATGTTTGTGTACTCAAAACGACAGGAAAATGGTCACTTCCGTAGGGATTATTTAGAGCTTTCCATTGGAGTAATGGTGCAAGTGAAGGAGATGCGATGCTGAGATCTATGGAAAGAGTAGGTTTTGTTGGCAAGGTTATAATATGTTGCCTCTTTCCTATTCAACAGACAGGCACCGGAGGAAAAAAGGAACTGTTCAATGAGACGACCTCGTGCGTCGCAGCGAGAATCACCCCATAGACTGCTATGAGCATTCAGGTCACCAAGGACCAGATAAGGTTCGGGTAGTTGATCTACCCGAACCATGTTATCCTTGAACCCGAACTAATGATCTACCCGAACCAGTGATCTACCCGAGCCATGTTAAACTGTCTATATATATATATATATATATATATATATATATATATATATATATATATATATATATATATATATATATATATATATATATATATATATATATATATATATATATATATATCATCAGCCTGACTACGTCCACAGAAGGACAAAGGCCTCTCCCATGTTCCGCAAGTTAACCCGGTCCTGTGCTTGCTGCTGCCAATTTATACCCGCAAACTTCTTAATCTCGTCTGCCCACCTAACCTTCTGTCTCCCCCTAACCCGCTTCCCTTCTCTGGGAATCCAGTTAGTTACCCTTAATGACCGGCGGTTATCCTGTCTACGCGCTACATGCCCGGCCCATGTCCATTTCCTCTTCTTTATTTCAACTATGATATCCTTAATCCCCGTTTGTCCCCTAATCCACTCTGCTCTCTTCTTGTCTCTTAAGGTTATACCTACCATTTTTCTTTCCATTGCTCGCTGCGTCGTCCTCAATTTAAGCTGAACCCTCTTTCTAAGTCTCCAGGTTTCTGCTCCGTAGCTAATTACTGGCAAGATACAGCTGTTATATACCTTCCTCCTGAGGGATAGTGGCAATCTACCTGTCATAATTTGAGAGTGCTTGCCGAATGTACTCCACTCCATTCTTATTCTTCTAGTTAATTCAATCTCGCGGTTAGGCTCTGCGGTTATTACCTGCCTCTAAGTAGACATAGTCTTTTACAACTTCAAGTGCACTATTACCTATCTTGAAGCGCTGCTCCTTTCCGAGGTTGTTGTACATTACTTTCGTTTTCTGCAGAATAATTTTAAGACCCACCTTTCTGCTCTCTTTGTCTAACTCCGTAATCATGAGTTGCAATTCGTCCCCTGAGTTACTTAGCAATGCAATGTCATCGGCGAAGCGCAGGTTACTAAGGCATTCTCCATTAACTCTTATACCTAAATGTTCCCATTCTAGGCTTCTGAAAACCTCCTGTAAGCACGCGGTAAATAGCATTGGGGAGATTGTGTCCCCCTGTCTTACACCCTTCTTGATTGGTATTCTGTTGCTTTCTTTATGAAGCACTATGGTAGCAGTTGATCGCCTCTAGATTTCTTCCATAATGTTTATATATACTACATCTACGCCCTGTTTCCGCAGTGTCTGCATGACGGCTGACATTTCTACTGAATCAAACGCCTTCTCGTAATCTATGAAGGCTATGTATAGTGGTTGGTTATACTCTGAGCATTTCTCTATTACCTGATTGATAGTATGAATGTGGCCAATTGTTGAGTAGCCTGTTCGAAATCCTGCTTGTTCCTTTGGTTGATTGAATTCTAATGTTTTCTTTACTCTGTTAGCAATTACCTTTGTAAATAGCTTGTATACTACAGAGAGCAAGCTGATCGGCCTGTAATTCTTCAAGTCGTTGTCATCTTCTTTCTTATGTATTAAGATGATGTTAGCGTTCTTCCAAGACTCTGGTACCCTTCCCGTCAGGAGACAGCTCGTAAACAGGGTGGCTAGTTTTTCTAACACAATCTGTCCTCCATCTTTCAGCAGATCTGATGTTACCTGATCCTCACCAGCAGCTTTGCCTCTTTGCATGCTCTCCAAAGCTTTTTTGACTTCTTCTATCATTACTGGTGGGGTGTCATCTGGGTTACTGCTAGTTCTTATAGTATTAAGGTCGTGGTTGTCTCGGCTACTGTACAGATCTCTGTAAAACTCCTCCGCTATTTTAACTATCCTATCCATATTGGTAGTTATTTTGCCTTCTTTGTCCCTTAGTGCATATATCCGACTTTTGCCTATCCCAAGTTTCTTCACTGCTTTGACGCTTCCTCCGTTTTTCAGAGCGTGTTCAGTTCTCTCCATGTTATACCTTCTCACATCGCATACTTTACGCCTATTAATCAACTTTGAAAGCTCTGCCAGTTCTATTTTGTCTGTTTTACTTGACACTTTCATGTTTTGACGCTTCTTAATTAGGTTCTTCTTATCCTGGGAAAGCTTGCCAGTGTCCTGTCTAACTACCCTGCCTCCAACTTCCATTGCACACTCCGTAATAATACTCGTTAGATTATCATTCATTGTATCTACGCTAAGGTTGGTTTCCTCACTAAGAGCCGAGTACCTGTACTGCAGCGACACTCTGAATTCCTGTACTTTCCCTCTCAGTGATAGCTCATTGATTGGCTTCTTGCGTATCAGTTTCTGTTGTTCCTTCTTCAAGTCTAGGCGAATTCGAGACCGTACCATTTTATCGTCACTGCATTGTACCTTGCCAACCACTTCTACATCCTGCACGATTCCTGGGTGTGCAGTCATTATAAGTCTATTTCGTTCTTATTTTCGCCACTAGGGCTCCTCCATGTCCACTTGCGGTTTTCTCGTTTTCGGTAGAAAGTATTCAAAATCCGCAAATTATTGCGTTCTGCGAATTTTACAAGTAGCTCTCCTCTGGCGTTTCTAGTGCCGATGCCATAATCTCCTACTGCCTGGTCTCCAGCCTGCTTCTTCTCTACCTTTGCATTAAAGTCGCCCATCACTATAGTATACTGTGTTTTTACCTTACTCATTGCCGATTCCACGTCTTCATAGAAGCTTTCAACTGAAGCGTCATCATGGCTGGATGTAGGCGCGTTAGCCTGTACTACCTTCATCTTGTATCTATTATTCAGTTTAATTACAATACCTACCACTCTTTCATTAATGCTATAGTATTCCTCTATGTTGCCAGCTATGTTTCTGTGAATCAGGAACCCCACGCCCAGTTCTCTTCTGTCAGCCAAGCCCCGATAGCAAAAGACGTGCCCATTATGTAGCACCGTATAGGCCTCATCTGTCCTCCTAACTTCACTGAGCCCTATTATATCCCATTGAACACCCTCTAGCTCCTCGAATAGTAGAGCTAGATTTCCCTCACTTGATAAGGTTCTAGCGTTAAACGTTGCCAAGTTCAGGTTCCAAAGGCGGCCTGTAGTCCAGAGATTCTTAGCACCCTCTGCTGCGTTGCAGATCTGACCGCCGCCATGGTCAGTTGCTTCGCAGCTGCTGGGAACTGAGGGCCGTGAGTTATTTGACGTATGCATGTGGGAAGTAGTAGCCAGATACTGCACCAGGGTGGCCAATCCTTCTCTGGTGAGGGAGTGCGTTCCCGGCGGTGGTTACCGGTGAAGCCGCACCTCAGGCCTCGTAATGCAGTTCCATCAACACGCGGATTTTTTTTTTCTGGTTGGGAACTGCGCGGCACCGGGATTTGAGCCACGGACCTCTTGCATGCGAGGCGGATGCTCTAACCACTATGCTATCGCCGCACCCGGATTGTTATGTTCTAAATGTAGGTTTCAGCGGTGTATCAGTCGTGTTTGTGGTTGTTTCTATAAAAATGTTTTAATGAAATGAGATTTCTGCTGATTACCCCCTTAATTAAGGGTCTAAAGAGTACGAAGTTGGGCCTCCGATTAGCCTATGGGGTGCTGTTTATATATTAAGCGGACAAAATTTAAATTCGTTTGTGAGGTGATGTTACCAAATTAATCTTTTTTAGTGATTAGGATTAATTTTGGTCACGAAATAGTTCCGGTACTAGTACTCCTGTCCTGACGAAACCTGAGCGGCGACAGGTCTACAATTAGGGCTTTGCACTGTATGAGTTAGAAGTTTCCCGGTAGGTTATTAGCAAAGTTAAAAGCGATCGTAAGAGAAAAAAAAAGAAAAAAAAACACGTGGTTCAAGACTTTGATCTGACGGGCGTACCTCTCTCCCGAGCAGTGAGCCACCCTCCTCCTCTGAGCGAGGGAAGACGCGGGCGCCACACGTTTATTAGCGGTTTTCGTTATATTCTTTCTAACTCTGTATCTTTCGGTTGCCTTAAGCTATCAAAATTATTTTTACACGAAAAAAGCCGCACTGTTGTGTTCTAAAAGAAGATATCAGCTATTTTTCGGTGGCGTTTGTAGCTCCTTTTGAAAATTTGTTTTAATGAAATGAGCTTTTTGCTGATTACCACCTTAATTAAGGGCCTAGAGTGTACGGAATTGGGCCACCTGGTAGCCTATGGGGTGCGGTTTATTATTATAATAAGCGGACAAAATTTAAATGCGTTTGCGAGGTGATATTACTAATTTATTCTTTTTAGTGATTAGGCTTAATTTTGATTGCAGAATAACTCTGGAACTATAAACCTAGCCTGGTCAAACTTCAGTAGCGTCAGGTCTACCCTAAGGACTTTGAACTGTATAAGTAAGAAGTTTCCCGGTAGAATATTAACGATGCTACAAGCGATCGTAAAAAACACGTGGTCTGACTGTTGTTGTTTTCACAGATTCACACTGTTTTCCGGTCCTGAATTTTAAAATTTTTGTTTGTAATAGCAGTATTTGTAGCGGTTGAACTCCTTGTATCTTCACGAACAAATAGACACCACTCTGACCCTCCGAAAACCAAAATTGCTAAAGTTATAGGCAGATATGTGCAGAGCTCACTTACACGTGCTGCTGACGCGGCCGCTCCCGTGGCTATTTATATATATATATATATTATTCGTTTTAGACCGACCATTACCTCTGTCTCAAATCGCATCTGATAGCCTGCATCGCGCCGTGCTCAGATATACTCCTTTTTCGATTTCTGGCTTTTCTTTCTATATATTTTTAGTCCAAAATTACTTTGTGTTTGAAAAACCATAAGCCTTTTACTTAAGATCCTGCCGTCCGGTTCTTGGCCGATCCCTCTTTGTGAATATGCACCAGAGTATCAAGGTTCATCATCATCATCATCTTACAAGCCTTTCACCGTCAGTGGACCTTCGAAGCTATATCTTGTGTACGCACGTGAACATGCACAACACCATGCCTGAATTTTCTTCTCATAACGAACCACTACCAACTGGCTAGCTGTTTTTCTACGATGCTAATCTATTTCCGAGCATAGTAAAAAAGCACAGACGTCGTTACGGTATGACTAATTGCAAGCAACATTTGCGCATATGCAGGTGAACTTCCAAATGGACGAGGACAACCCCACCGTCACTCGACTTTGCAAAGTGTTCCAGCAAATGGACGACACCGCGATCGAGAGCGTGTTTGCCTTTCCGTTACTGCGCGCCGCACTCCGATGCGTCTATCCGTTCACAGACTTCTGCAAGAGCATGGAGAAAGTCTCGAAGGACGTGCTCGAAGTTCTTAACTGGCGAAAGAGTCCCAGTGCACCTCGAGAGAAAGATGTGCTTCAGAACCTGATCGACCTCCAAACGACAGACGAAGGTGCCACGGAAAAAACGAGACGGTATGCCCGTTCCCTCAACGAAAGCACTCTGCTGGCTAACCTGATCATGCTGTTAGCTGTCGGCTTCGATAGCACCTCTTCTTCGTTGGCCTTCCTGCTCTATTTGTTAGCGAAACACCCCGAAGAACAAGAGAAGATTCGCGCCGAGGTGTTGGCCAAAACAAAAAGCTTGGAAGTTGTGAAAGGAGATAGTGACAACAAGAACCACAGAGCACTATCAGAAGAGCAGGCACCAGAACAGCCGCCAGATATAATTAAAATGCTTCCCGAAAAGGAACCTTCTCATAGACAAGAAACGCATAAAACAAACAGAAGAACGTCGAGTCAAATAGATCCCAGAGCAATTGACAAAACACGGCCAGACGACAAGGTCACGGGACACTGTAATAAAGCTCAAGAAAGGCCCTTCAACTTCAATCTCGAAGCAGACGACATATTGAGCCTCGAACGTCTGGATTTGGTGGTACGCGAAGGGCTGCGCCTCTACCCCGCCCTGCCTGTAATGATCCTGCGCGAATGTGCCCAGGACACCACAGTTTCGGGTCAGTTCATTCCTCGCGGGACAACGCTTGTCGCCCCACCGTGGCACATTCACAGAGACCCGAACATATGGCAGAATCCCGACGAGTTCATTCCCGACAGGTTTGCAAATCAGAGCGTGCAATCATCTACTTATTTTCCCTTTGGTCTCGGATCCCACGTTTGCCTCGGCCAGAGGCTAGCTATGTTGACGATGAAGACAGTTCTGTACAAAACGATCTACAAGTTTGAGCTGAGCCTAAACGCGGAAGATTCAGGTCCTTTGAAATTGAAAGTACCGGGACTGTTGCTGAATCCTGTTGGTGCATTGCACGTGAATTTTAGGCCTAGGTCAGCTACATGCGGCAGGTCGCTCTAAATCGAACAAGGAAAACAAAGCAATTATATGCCGTCCCTCACCCATCTCTACTTTCTAAACCATGGACACCAGAATAAATGAAATGACAATGCGTCACTTGTGAATTTTGTATCAATTATTCCTACCTTTAGAAACTTCCAATTATTGTGAAAATAAGTTTCCTCCCCAAAGTAAAAAGTCTTTCATGCCCCTAGTGCTCAATTGTCCTAGTGCTCATGCCCCTAGTGCTCAATTGTCAATAGTTGCGTGCATTCTTTGCGATAAACGAATTTCAGTAACGCTGGTCTAGCAGAAACGGTCAGCCAGCAGGATTATGGTAGGCACTGCATCGCAGTTAGAAGATTCAAATTATGCCACCACTATACTAAACTTCATGTATGCCTTTCTAAACGTAAAGAAGAACATTGAGGTGTGTGGCAGAACTCCTAAAAGTGGACTTAATAGGCAGTGTTAAAAAGGCAGCGCAAGACTGTGCGAACATGAAATAAATAGAGGGCCCTAGTAAACATAAATGATGCTCTAGTTCCTACTATAAAAGCAAACATGCACTGAGACAAATTACGCAACTACGTCAAGAAGCCATTGAATTGAATAGAGTGCGTCCTCTCTTTGCATCGAAGCATGCATATAGGAAGAAAAAAATGGGGGAGACACTTCAACACATTGTGATAAGTGTCGAATAGGTACCACTGCAATTAGACCTTTAGGAACCACTAACTTCCGCGAGGCAATTGAAAAAAAAAAGTTTTAGGAAAATGAAAATTTGAGGTCTAGCGTTCT
Organism: Rhipicephalus annulatus; assembly: GCA_013436015.1. NCBI lineage: Eukaryota > Metazoa > Arthropoda > Arachnida > Ixodida > Ixodidae > Rhipicephalus > Rhipicephalus annulatus. Next base: position 216,473 of record WOVY01001603.1, read on the forward strand.
AAAACAGACATGGAAAATTAGGCAACTGAAAAATGCTCGGACCGAGATTCCATAAATGAGGCCAAAGCAAAGAGGAGCAAGCTGCTTGTGGCGCTGCAATCTTTGATGTGAAATGTGGTCGTTCCCCACACTCTTCCTGCTTCAGTTGCAGATCGGCAAAGAGGCTCCGAACGCTCACGGATCAGCGCAAACAGATGGACTATACAGGTGCTCACAGGTTCACAGTGGCGTAGCCAGGAGGTATAGCAGCGCAGTCCAACTGCATTGCCACAACAAAAATCGATTTAAGGTTATTGTTCAAATAACAAAAGATATTATCGTTAAGTGACTTTTGGCTAAAACTGGCAAATTTCCTAGAGCTTCCTTACGACTTTGCCAAAAAAAAGTAACCACCACTGGTTTTGACGGCTGCCTGCGAAGCTAGAGAGCTAGCACTGCGTACGCACGCCCTTTTCTATATTGCCAGGCTGCTTATTCGCTCTCTTCAACAGCGCGCGCACCTGAACGCTAGAAAGGCACAAGGTGTCACTGCTGCTGTGTCCGCGAAAACACCGAGCCAGCGCCTCCTCTATTTTTAGATGCCAGTCAGTGAGCTCCATCGATTTGCCAAGTCCCGGATCACGTAGAGTTTCCCAATATACACTAGAGGGAACTCTGGCACTAGTGTCTATGGGAGCTGTAACGCACGGCGGCACTTCAGTGAGCATGAGAATGATGGGTAGTACACACATTTGTCTAAACTTCGTACTTCTGGCCTGCTTTTGGCTCCGTGTGTGTTCATGTGGCTGGCTTAAAGCTGTTTTCTCACGAAACAAAAATCAGCAAATGTTTAGCAATTGCGCTTCACTGCCCTATTTTTTAATTACCTTTCCAAATTGGGTCACGAAGTTCAAAAGAGTTGAATCTTTCTTTCAAAACAAAACCGAAACACAGCATTAAACGAAGCCGCAAGTACGATTCGCCGCCCGCAAGTACGAAGACTAGGCAAATGTGTGTACTACCTATCATTCCCATGGTCGCTGAACGATGGATGGATGGATGCTATGAGCGTCCCCTTTATAACGGGGTGGTGACAAGTATGCCACCAGGCTCGACAAAAAAAAAACTTTTTTCTTTTTTTATGTTGGCCTAATGCCTCTACTTCGATAAATTCTATCTTAATGGAAAAAAGGTAAATTTTCAGCTTAAGTTCTCTGCCATTTACGGCACACTGTCCATATTTTATTTTTCCAATATTTATTTTTGTCCTTTCTCTCTAATTTTCTGCCACCAATACTCTAACCGTCTCTTACTTATTTCAATCGCGGGTGTGTTCAGCTTTCCATTGTTGTCCCTAAAACCCAAGGCTTCCTGTAGGCTCGTGCCCAAACGTACACCTGGGTGGATATCTCCACATTCAATCAGAACATGCTCCGCCGTTTCCTTATCTTTCCCGCAGCATGTGCATTGTTCTTCTTCTTTACTGAATCTTGCTTTATAACTACGCGTTCTAAGGCAACCCGATCTCGCTTCAAACAGTAAAGCGCTTCCCCTTGAATTATCGTAAAATGCCTCCCTCCTTATTTCATTTTTGCCCTTTCGGTAGTTACTCAAAGCCGGTTTTTTCTCCATAGCTGCCATCCAGTAAATCCTCTCCGCCTCCCTGATTTTTCCCTTAACGTTCTTTGTTGACATATGGCTTACACTACCAGCCGTATATTTACTAGTGAGTCTTCTAGTTCTTTTTCTCCACTGTGTGTCCACGCTCTTCCTATACAAATAACGGAACACCTTCTCTGCCCATCTACTCTCCTTCATATTTCTTAGCCTTTCTTCGAACCTTATTGTGCTCTGCGCTTCCCTCGCCTCAAAACCTGCCCACCCCATATCGCCCTTTACAGCCTCGTTTGTCGTCTTCCCGTGAGCACCCAACGCGAGGCGTCCCACAGTCCTTTGATTTACATCCATTCCCGATTGCACCTCTGCCCTCATGCACACCACTGAGTTCCCAAAAGTAAGCCCTGGAACCATTACACCCTTCCACAGACCTCGAAGCACCTCATACCTATTGTATCCCCACAACGCTCTGTGCTTCATTATTGCCGCATTCCTCTTTCCTTTTGCTGCCGAGGCTTTTTCCTGTACCTCCATGTATCTATCACTCTCATTTACCCATACTCCAAGGTACTTGTATTCACTTACCCTCGGTATTTCTTGGCCTTGTATGGACACCGTCTGATCACAGGGATCATTGAATACCATCAATCCACACTTCGTTACACTGAATCCTAGTCCAAGAGCTTCACCTTCCCTTCCGCATATATTCGCCAGCTGCTGTATATCATCTCGACTGTCCGCAAATAAGACAATATCGTCCGCATAAAATAAACCTGGAAGCTTCTGCTCAATCATCATGCCGCCCTGTTTGTGTGACAGATTAAAACCAATGTTGCTACCTTCTAGCGCTTTTTCCATACTCACCATGTACAGCATGAATAACAGCGGGGACAAAGGACATCCCTGTCTCAGACCCTTGCTAACCTCAACGTTCTCTTTGCTACGCATTCCTTCCCACTCTATGCAAACTGTATTTTCTCGGTATATCTCCCTCAAAAGCTGTATACAGTCGTCGCCCATGCCCATTCCTTTCAATATATCCCACAAAATTTCCTGATTAACGTTGTCGTATGCCCCAGTGATGTCTAGAAAAGCCACGTACAAGGGCCTATTCTCTATTTTAGATATTTCTATACACTGAGTGAGAACAAACAGGTTATCGTCTAACCGCCTGTCGACTCGAAATCCGTTATGTTCGGCCCATGTTTCTATTTTCATTTTTACTGCTTGCATCGCCAACCTGTATAGTACCGATGTAATGGTTAGTGGTCTATACGAGCGAATCTTGTCCTTTTCTCCCTTGCCTTTATAGATTAAGTTCATTCTACTTTGTCGCCAACTGTCCGGTATTTGTCCGTCCTTTAAGCTTTTTTCTACTGCTTTTAACAATGCTTCTTTAGTGTTATGTCCTAGTTCGTTAATGAGGCTAACGGGAATCCCATCTACACCCGCGGCAGTGCGCTTTGGAATTTTTCCTTCGGCCTTTTTGCAGTTGAAATTATCAAGTACTAGCTCTTCCTCTGTTGCTTTCTCCGCCACACTTTTACTCACCGGGGAGATCCCCTGGACGCTCTTTTTAAACGAATCGGCTGTTACCTTTTGGATGTAACCTAGCGCTTCGTACCCTTCCAATTGATTTCCTCCTTCATCTAGAATATGTTGTTGCGTTGTGACAGACTTCCTACCTAGCGCCTTTATGTGGCTCCAAAAAATCCTAGGCGCGGCCTCCTTTTTTTCGTGTATCTCTGTCATCCAGCGTTCACTTTCACCTTTAATTTTTGCCTCTACCAATTTCTGTACAAGGGATTTTTTCTCTAAATGTATTTCCCATATTTTTTTTACTTCGTCCTGCGGCCGCTTCTCCTTTTTTGCCTTTCTATGCTCCCATGATGCTTCGCGTCGCTTCTCGATCGCCTCCCGGATTTCCTTGTTCCACCAACTTTTTGGCTTCCTTTTTCCTTTCCAGCAAACAGTTTTCTTCTCTTTCCCTATCTCCTTCGTCATTAGATGTAACAGCTCACTATACTCCCAGTCCTTGCCTGGTATTTCGCCTACTTCTTCCTCGACTCTTGCGGCTATATTTATTATTTGTTTGTCATTTAAATACGAGCTGCCAGACTTTGATTCCATGCTCATATTTTCAGTTTCGTATCCCATTTGTAATGTTATTCGTTTATGATCACTACCCAAGCTGTTAATGCCTTCCTCGTCTATCCTCATTTCTGTCAGTTTGTGGTAAATTCCTTCAGTCATGAGACAATAATCAATACTTGATTGCTTGTTTCCGACTTCCCATGTGATCTGGCCGTCACATTTAGGCCCCGTGTTAACTATCTCCAGACTATGTTGCTCGCAAAGATCTAGTAATAACTTCCCATTGGTGTCTGAATATCCGTCAAGGTCATGTATGTGGGCATTCATGTCCCCTAGAAGGATGATTTCGGCCCCATTACCAAATTCCTTAATATCCGCACTCATGCAATCCACTATCTCCTGATTCTTTTCTCTGCAGTTATTCCCCGTCCACAAGTAGGCTACCCCTATCCACGTTTCCTTTCCACCTACTGTGCCCAGAACCCAGAGGTGCTCTGAACACGTCTGTTTCACTCTAACCCATTTGGCTCCGCGATGAATTAGCATTCCTACACCCCCACCTTTCCTTTCCGATATGGTCTTGTTACACCCTTCCCAAACATAATTTTCAATATGTGGTGGCTCTTCCAAGTCTCTAAGGTGTGTTTCTGTAACCGCATACACGCCTATCTGTTCTTTGTTTAACTGCTCCTCAATCTCTAACCATTTTGCCTTCTTTCTGCCACCCTGCATGTTTATGTAACTAATTGCAACACGCGCCTTTTTCCTTTTTCTTTTACCTTTTTTCTGGTTTTTCGCAATTCTACCTGTCAAAGCGTCCTCCTGGTTGTTTTCCCTGTTACGAGCTACCCCGGACTCCGAAGGGCCCGTGAGCCCCCCAAAAAAGCTACTGCGCGTCCTGCCAGTCGCCAGCCCACCTCGTGTCCAAGCCTCTTATCGAAATGAATCTTGTCTCTTTGGAATCCACCCCACCTGTGCACTTCCCTGTTTAAATCCACTACCTCGAAACCCTTCTCTCGACTAATTCGCCATATCTCTTTGTTTGCGTCGACAACCGCTCTTTGCAGGTTGACGTTGCGCACTGGTACTTCCGGTACTGTGCATACTACAATTTGCACCTGGGGGGACACGGCGCGCATGTCATCCACCCCTTTCGCCAAGGTCGTCGCTAGTCCTGACGATTCTTCTTTCAGGACGTCATTTAGCCCTCCCGCAATTACAACGAGGTTACGATTGTTAGCTTTAGCTGCGAGTTGTTCACCCGCTTGACTCATTACTGTCCCCAGCGTTTGTCCTGGGAACGTCCCTATCGCAACTCTCTTGTCGCCTTTCACCCTTTCTTTGATTGCCGCTGCGCATCGGACTAAATTTGAGTCACCGGCGATGATGACCTGTTCAGACATTCCTTCTGAAACCTGCACCTGGCTGCTGACTAGGTGACTAGCGTGAGTCACGGCTGCTGGTTTGCTCCCTCCCTCCCTCAAATCTACTTCCCGGTAGCTGGGCCCTGTGACCAATGTATCTGCCTTTGTCATGCCTGTTTTCTTCATCTCTCCCGCACGGGGGGTCGTCGCCATAATGCTTCCGCCGTCACCTGCGTCTTCGTTCCCTTTCACGACCTTCGATAGGCCCTTCTCGGCTAACCGGAGCCTTTCTTCCATGGCTGACGTTTTCTCTCGCTCCTTCGCCAATGCATTCTCCAGCTCTGCGATTTTCTCCATGAGCCCACTCTGGACCGCCATCATATTTTTCATTTTCTCCTCGAACTCGCACTGTTTACACTTGGCGTCATCTTCTGCTTTCTCCTCCGCACTAACTTCCACCTTCCAACCTACCCCGCACTCTGAACACTTTACGGTCTTTTTGACCATGGCTAGCTCAGTGTACCGATGCCCACGTGTTAGAAAACGATCGCAGCGCCAGAGTGCCCTCTAGTTAATTTTGAGAAACTCTATGCCGGATCACTCGCGGACGGCCCAACGTTTCTAGACTAGGTAAGTTGCAAAACTGCCCGCGTCACACTACTCGGCACCAAGGAGGATACAGGAAACTTGCTGGAGTGGAAGGGGCGCTGTGCGAGTGAAGCCAGCTGCCGCCATCTTGCCAGTGGCAAAAAGCGTGCTCAGCGCCATCGCGAGCTGCTGATTTCGTCCGTTCTTGTTTCACCTTGTCGGCATGTAACGACAAATGGTTTACAATGGTTGCCTCTTGCGTCGTTTACGGATGTGCCAACAGGTTTAAAAAAATTGTGGCCTCACATTCCACCTGTACGTACACGAAAACGTCTTCGACATAGCCATTCCGCGCTCGTTACTAAAGGGATCTATAGCTGACGCGATAACATAACATAACAGCACAGAACACCTACCAGTTTATAACAGTCCGGATTTCTTTTTACAGGTTTCCTAAAGATCCCGTAACGCGGAGCCTCTGGGAGTGGGCCGTTCGCCGTGAGAAGTAGAATGCGAAAGAGTGAGATCACTTCGCTCTGTGCACTTCACGCCAGAGTGCTTCCACCACTTTGACATTGAAGGGAAGCATGCGAAATGGGGTTATGAAGTGGCATTGAAGGCACTTCAACGTGAAGAAGGGTTGTGGTTCAGAAACAAACTTACAAAGGTCCACGTCTAATGAGAAAAGCAAGAAAATTAAGGTATGATATGCTGTACAACTGATTGAGTGCTTCAGTTGCCGACGCTTTGGACTTCTGCGAACAAAAGCTAAAGCTGCCGCAATTCAAGGGTGCCAGCACAAGATCTACGTTTATTAGAACTTTTGCTCGCTTGTTTGACATTTTAAACTCCAGGAACCCGCTGGCAAGGTCCTGCAAAGCGCCCCTTCGGCAGGGGAACGAAGCATTCTGGAAGTATTTTTTTGCGGAGACTCAAGCGTACGTAAACGGGCCGAGAGATCCGGCAGTGACAGAAGGACTGAAAAAAAAAGGATTCATTGATTTTTGGATATGCACGGCAAGCACGGAAAGAATGTTTGACAGACTTGTCAGCCAGGGTCAGCTGAAATACTTACTGACACACTCAGTCAAGACTATGCCGAAAACTTCTTTGAATAAATACGTGGATGAGGCGGCCATAACAACAACCCAACAGCTTCGCAGTTTATGGCTGCATACAAGCGTCTATTGGTTCAGACGGAGTCACGTCTTGAAGTTCTGGACACTGCTCCCAAGATGTTCTCTCCGTATTGAATGCAATGACTCCTGCAGCCATGGTAGATCCAAGAAGCAATCTCACTGACATGCGCAAGGCCCCAGTCCTGCAGCTCGATGACCACGACAATACGCATCGCATTGAGTAGCCCGAAAGTTTTTCTGCTTTTGTCGGTTTCGTGGTGCCATACATAGCAGGCTTCATTGTTAGAAAGGTCGAACTGCAACTACCTGTGAAGAGTGCATAGCAGCCATGCACTCAGATGAGCTGACACCTTTAATGAAATGTAAGAGGCGAGGTGGTCTTGTTCATCGTCGCGAGATGTCATTAGCCTCTGTAAAGAAGTCGAGGACTGAGGTGGCTAGAGGCTGAATGTGATTCCATCACAACGGTGAAGTCAACAGCAAAACACCTCATCCTGAAAGTTCCATGAGCTTCCTCCGAGAAAAAGTGGTTCCATAAACTTGAGCAACACGTCCTACAATTTGATACGCTTAATAATCAGGTTTACGGTTTGTGCAAGCAAATCGCCGAACAATACGTAAAAGTGAGGATACAACACATGACGAAGGAAAAAAAAACGAGAATCGGCCAAAAGTAACGTGGGACTACTTTTGACAAGGGCAATAATTTTCAACCACCAGTAGGGCACCTATGTTTTCGATGATGTGTTTGCTTTAGGCATCGCTATTTGATGCATATGCACTTTAATTGAGTTCTCTACATGCCACTTGGCTGCGTACAAGTCGCAAAAAACATTTACAACCAGAATTACTTGTTTACGTTGCTTTATAAACACACGAGTCACTTCACCCGCAGCGAGATGAAGCATAAATTTGCAGCAATCGGCTCTTTTCTGCCACTGGCAACATGGCCGCTGCACGCTCGGCGCGGCTTCACTCTCTCCCGTAGCGGCGCATAGGCGGCTTCCACTCCAGCAAGTTTTATGTATCCTCCTTGCTCGGCACACGGCGCCGGAACAGCTTCCGGTTTGGTGGCACTGGCGGCACAATAAGCTTCCGCTAGAAGACGAAAACGCGTAGTCGTCGGGGCAAGATGCCGGGGCGGCCGTTTGAAAGAGCTTTGCCAGCAGTATATTATCGAGATTTGTTGTGCGGCCACAGAAACTTAATACTGCGTAATATTCGGCAGTGTAAGGCAAAAATAGTATAAATACGGCTTTCTGAACAGCCCACAATAAACAATGCTTGATATATATATAGCATAACATACACGAATCTTTCGGTTAGTAGCTAGTTGGTGTACGTTCGCAATAGATTTTTAGACGCGAAAAACCCAATTACAATGTCTTGCATCGTCTCTTGTGCCTGTGTTTTTTCGTGCTCGAAAATAAATTACAACTATATGGCACAATCTCGTGGCTTTTGTCTGGTTATGTAAACAGCTTATTTTTTTTTCCATGTCAGTCACATTCTTTAGGAACTTAGAACGTCGAAAATTTACGCGTGCACGGCCATTATCTTGAGCACGTCTTCTCTTTGCTTCTTTTTGAGTTCCTCTAATGAAACCTGTTAACACAGCTTCAGCCAAATCTTCGAACAGAGACCGCACTTTGGGGTATCGGTGAGCACTTCGTACTCATTACTAACGAGTCTGCCTGCTGACGCACTGGGACAACATGAATACACTTTCAGGTTTTCTATGTCCCCCAGACGATCGGCCAATACGGTGATGGTATATGCATTGCCGGGCGACTTGGCCAAGCGATGGTGAAGGCTGATAATGGTGACTATCATGTCTTCTGCGACAACACATTTCTCTACAAATCGCGTTTTTTTAGCACTAGAAACACCACAAGACGACTTGTCTCGCCATTCTCAACAACTTTCCACCAGCATGCTGCAGGCAAACAAACGTTTTCTATGTCTTGAAGCGAAATGACGCCACTAGTTGACGGCATGTCGGGACTTATTTCACTGTCTTCGAACTCAGCGCTCGGAGATAAGTCTATTATTTTTCGCCGATGATATTCTCGAAAATACCCTCTCCTATCGGGCAGCTTTCGCTTCTTTGTCGCGGGCCCCGCGACAAAGGTAAGCGGGCAAATTCGGGAATATTTGTGGAACGCATCCTTCGAAAAGGTCCCACTTTGCTCTCGCAATTTGTACCTTCTTACCATATGACGTGAGTGAAAGTCTTCAGGATGTCCTTCTCTTGAAAGTGCATATCATACACACGGGAGGTGCTAGGCAATTTCTTATCCGCACGAGGTGCAGCGTGGTCCCATACCTTTCGCTGCTCAGGTACTCGTGGGTACAAAGAAATGTGGTGTCTCTCATTTCCTGTAGCTACTCTACAGCCGGGAACGCAACATCTGGGCATGATGAAAACACGCAACACATACAAGGCAGAACAGGGCACGCTGAAGCACAAAACTGTTCACGCAGTAAGGAGCCTCCACAGATATCGACACACTGCAACGTGCACAGGCGATGGAGGTAACGGGAATGACACGAGCGGGCATGCAGTGAGTGAATCCGGATGCGACAGCAGCGCCATATTTGTCGCTGGCAGCGGCGGCACCGCGCAACACCGCTCAGTTTTGCAACTTACCTAGTTCTAAAAACGTTGCGAACGGCCCGCGGACACCTCGGCTCACAGGCGGCTACGTCACTTGCACGTGATCTAAATGTCCCGAGCCAGCCCGAGCGGCCTCGGGCCATCTGCGCACTTGATGCTGACTGCATCCGCTGTGGCGTCTGCTATGCCAGGCTATGGCGTCTGCTCCCTCCATAGCTGTGACGCAGGCCACAACGCTGACCCAATTCCAACCTAAACAGCAGTTAGGTAGTAAATTATGCCTATTTCTGTTGTGATGCAACTTACTGTAAGTGAACTACTCGAGCGAGTGTGCCTCGTAGACCGGCACGGTCGTTCTACCGCTGTTTCTCCTAGCGAGTATAACGCGTGTTTGCCAGACCTTCGGAAATACTCGCATGCTCGACGTGGCTCCGAACACTGATGACAAGAACTGGGTGCGCAAACAATGCGCGAAATCTAGAAACATGCGAGAAGCGGACAGAAAAGCGAAGAGAGAGCAAGAGCGCATCGAAAATTTCCCCTGTCTAACTTAAGATGGCCGCACAGCATGCGCACCACGCCATCGTCTGGCAGCTGCCCGAAAGAAATTGTTTGGGCGGTCCCGGGCCGCCCGCAGGCCGCCAGTCACGGGAAAAACGAACATGCGTCCGAGTGATCCCGGACCAGTGGGCGGAGCTTCCAGTTGGTCCCCGAAAAAAGCGAATGCGGCGCCGGCGTCCAGGGCCGTCCGGAGCCGCCCAGGACGTGTACATCGATGAAGCTCACTCATATGCCGAACAATAGGATCTCACGGCATAGAGTTTAATATACACTAGAGGGAACTCTGGCGCTCGTGCCTATGGGAGCTGCAACGCACGGCGCTTCAGCGAGCATGGGAATGATGGGTAGTACACACATTTGTCTAGTATTCGTACTTCTTGCCTGCTTTTGGCTCCATGTGTGTTCGTGTGGCTTGGAGCTGTTTTCTTACGAAACAAGTATTAGCGAATGTTCAGCGGTTGCACTTCAGCATTTAATTTTTTTAACTCACTTTCCGAACCATCTCAAGAATTTCGAAAGGGTTTAACCTTTTTTTCAAAACAAAACCGAAACACAGCAATAAACGAAGCCGCAAGTATGATTCGCCGCCCTCAAGTACGAAGACTAGGCAAATGTGTGTGCTACCCAACCTCCGTTAGGGTAGAGTGTACTAGATAGGGATAGTGGGACGAGGGCGGTCCGCGCGACGAGGCAGTTTGCACGGAAACCGCTAGGCGGCGCTGCAGCGCCTTTCTCCTGAAGCGCACTGCAGTGGGCGCATGTTCGCCGCGCATTCAAACGAAGCGTGCGAGAGTGCAATATGTTTAAAGTTTATGCTTGAATCTTGAGTGCCTAGATTGTACACTGTGTTAACAAAAATATAATAGGCTGTATTGTCTTCAAAGCTCCAAACCGTGCGATTTTAGGGACAAACCTGCCTGTAAGAAAGTTTTTGGAACTGCGCGTGGCTACTCACAAGGAACAGATGCGGCACTACACCGCCGATACCGTGCATGCAAAAAAAAAGATAAACAACTGAGAGAATGCATCAAACCATTTTAATAAACACAAAGACACTCTTCAAAAACTATGTGCGAATACAAAACCAGGGTTCTAGGTCGTTCGGCTGAGCTTAATATGTTTTGCTCTCTGTCGCCTTGCGCTTCTCGCACTGTTAATTCCTTTGACCAAGAAATGCATACGCGTGAGGACATAGAAAGAAACAATTCTCATGCTTACGCCTTCCTTGTGAGAGTCACATCCAACACCATTGGAGCAGAGGAAGTTGCTCTGCACAAGAGCCACAACATCACAGATGCTGTTCGTGTGCAGCTCTGAGACACTGAAGCATTCAGTAAATATGTTCTCTAGAGCTTCTATGAATGCGTACAAATCTTGTGAGGGGTACAAAAGTCCGCCCCAGTCACACTGTTCAGTGTAGCCCGAGGGCAGCAGATGCGCTTTGGCTTCATTTCGCCTGACAAGGAGGATGTGCTCACATGCGCGACAGTCGAGTTTCAGTACGCACTTTCTTGCAACGTAGCCCGCTACGTAATATATCAGTCGCGAGTCACTTCTTTCTATCACTAATGATGAGTGGCTAGCACGGGGAGCTTCTAAACTGGCTAGAGACTCTTCGGCCTCTTCTAACCTCCCTTGTGAGAGAAGCTCATCAAGAGTGTGCGGAGTAACGCTCGAAGTCTTGTCTTCTACGCTGAGAAGCGCATTGATGATGTCAGGAGTGCCATTTGCACCATCCACACTCCTTGCCATGTTGTAGAAGGACAAACAGTTTACAGTTATAAGGAACTGATCTGGCGAGGGGTGGGCATTACAGCCACTGGACTGGCGGATAATACCAAACATGTGCTCTACGGGGTCGGTGCTTAGGCGGGACGTCATAAGGTACTTGAACCCTACGTTGTCTGCTAAGTACTTCAGAAGAGATAATGTACTGGCAATAGTTACTCTAAGCCCCGTCGCCGTGGAATCACTTAGAAATCCACCTTTGTTAACAGTGCCAGCTTCCCATTTGTTTAAGTAAACAAGAAATTCCTCTAAAACTGCAGATGTTGACGAAGCAGGCCTCAGAGCTTCTGCTGGAAACCTTGATGTCATTGCTTTTATCAACTTGTTAATCTTCCTGCAAATAAAAAGAACCAAAAATAAAAATATATAGCTTGCAAGTTGCACGAACTAGGTTCATTGGCGTATAATAGCATCATAAATACAACTTACACGAAGAATTTTTCTGTGGCCGCTATTCTGCCGATTTTTCTTTCAACTTCTTTCTTGTAGAAAGACATGGCCCGCAGGACATTCGTCCCGAAAAGTTGAAAGGCCAATGGTACCCTCATCTTTTCGAATGAGTTGGGGTTGAGGTGCGCTTCAGTAAACCCTCGCATAACCTTCAGTGTGCGGTCAGAAGAGTCCAGATGGAACGCCTCTTGAACGGGTCGCACCGTCACCTAAAATTGAGTAATAGATAGGCATGAATGTAATAATCATAAGATGCAATAGTATACTGATTATCGGCATAACTAGTTACTGACATAGATAAGGAAATGAAATTCAGACATATAGTTACGGTGGTTACGGGAAATCAATCAAGCTCTTCTTTTAAACTCACAGCGACCTTTATGCACTGCCTTCGTAATCGGCCCACCGATTACGGAGACAGTGCAAAGCGAACGATGTCGTGTGATAACGTGATCATGTGACGTCACCTTAAATTACATCATCTTGAGTAATCATGACTGAATATACGAACAGCGCAACAGACAAAGTGTTGTTACCTTCTTCCGTCTTTGTCTGTTGCGCTGTTCGTATATTCAATTATGTCCTACCAACTTGCCCAGGTTTCCACGCTTTACATCATCATGACGTCACAGATTTCGGGGATATCTGACGTCATCACGAGGGGATTATTTTTTATGTCACTCGTGTTGGCGACGCCGACGGTTAATTTTCATGTTCGATGAGGTACCTAAGGCTTTCGCCTTTACAAAGTGCAGTATTATCAACATACCCTTCCTTCGGGAGAGATGAATCCAGTCTTCAGGAGGCCATTCCTCAGGCACTTTATCAGGTGCGGGAAATCGGAAACAAAGTGTAGATTTCTTGAGGCGTCAACAGGGTGTTCGACTTTGCAGGTAGTGTTCTTTGACGATGCAGACACCCCAGCCAGCTTCCACATCTTCCTATTCCAAGTGGCTCCGTCACACGTGATATGGTCTACGAACAGGCCAGCCTCCTCCACAATAATGACGGCCTCAATCATCATCTTCAATAAGGTATCACCTTTAACGTTCCCTTTGGTTGCAAACACACCGATTATCTGGCTCCACTTCCCCACAAAAGGTACAAACATAATTAACATGCCGTGGTCGCATTGTTTATACCTGTCTTCTGGTTTGGTGAATTCGCCAAGGTCGACGAAGCCTTGAATTTGACCAGACGATGAAACGCTGAAGTGCTCGGAAAGCTTGATTTCGTCTACCAGGAGACCTCCATGTTTTTGATATTCTGACATAGTTGATGTTTTCATTTTCAGAATATTCATTGCTGTCATATTAAAGCCAAATGCCGACCTGTACGACTTCATATATTTTTTAATGGTCGTTTTGCTTGGCAGGACCAAGATCTCGTGCCTGCGAATATGGTCATACAAGCGTGGGCTCTTGAGCTTCATAAAAATACATTCAAGAAGCCAGTCTTGCGCGTACTTCATGCCTTTCCTGCTTGCTCTCTTCGATGCTTTGAAGCACTGTCGCACACTAGCCTGCTGCTTTAAAGGCAGGCGCATTATGCTTTTTTCCAGCACCTCATCTTCAATTTCCGCATTTCTTGCCCTCCTTTTGTCGAGCTGCTCTGCCAGGCCATGCAACTTTGTTTTCATGCGGCGATTTTTCTCCCTGAGAATCCGCAGCCGTGCAACAGGCGTCCTTTTCAGCTTTCTACGATTTACATCGCTTCTTCGAGTAAGTAAGGCCTTCCGCAAGTACTTGCATGAAATACAGGCATATCCTGCAGAGGGTTGAAAAAAAAAAAAAACAACTCATTACTGTGTACATCAGGTTGAAATGTCATTCACTAGGCCATTTTGCTAATTGGAGAACTGGAGGAAATCAGTAAACAAAGAAAGCAGTGTAGAAACGAGAAGAAACTTAAGCATAGTGCTAATAAGAGAGCGAACGAAAGAGTCGACTATGCCGAAAATATGTGGCGAAATGAGATTACACATTAGCTTTCACTTTTCTAAGAGCACAACGCGTTCGTTTCGTTTGATACTAGATTTTCAGCAATAAACGTTTCTAGGTGCCCACGGTCTTTGCCCCACAAAAATGAAATGGCTAGGATATTTTCATGTACTCACCTGTTTCATTTACGGTCCCTTTACATTTGAAGCTCAGGACAAGTCCATCCGCAACAATCATTTGTTGCTTCAGTCCTTCAGTAATGGGCACAGCAGCAAAATCTCCAGGCATGCCCACTCCCTTGCAAACTTGCAAAGAATGTGCTCTCTCCAAACACTTGTTTAGCTTCATCAATCGTCCGTGACACACTTTCTGACACAAGAGTCTTTCGTACATAAGAGCGGCAAATCACAGCATTGGGGTTCTCACTGTAGTTCATCAACACAGTTTTTTCAACGCAGACAGTGTTTTCTCACTGTCCAGACTAGCCAAAATGTAGCCAACACCATCATAGTTAGGAAATTTATGCAGTGCCCAGTTCTCCGTGGGTTTGGGAACTTCACTTAATTCAAAGGGGCGATTATCAGCGTCGTTACTGGTTGTTCGCAGCATCGCTTGTCTGCATGTCATCCTCTTGTAGGCACCGCCTTTTTGTCTGGTGGTCGTGGAGGGTGTAAGGAAGCTTTCCTCTTTGTGGGCCGATCGCGCGAAGGATTTTTTGAAAGGTACGATGGGAGATTCGGCAAAATCGTGGGCACTGCATCTGGCGAGAGAGATGGCTTCCCGCGGGGTAAAGCACCTCTTTGCCGTCGATTACGTGTACGTAATCTCTCAGTATGTATTTTCCTTCAAAATGAAGCTCGCACACGGCGTCACTCACTTCCAGCGGCTTGTCCTTGCGTGTAGATTCCGTTCCCACGTGCGGCGCGCTTCTTCATCCGGGGACACTGAACAGAGACAACTTCGGGGCATCTTTCACTCTCTGCTAATACCCAGTCTTACAACCTGGCGCAAAGCAATAATTTTTTCGCCGAGGTTTCCCATCTAACTCAGCGTTACGTTCATCACACCACCAAAAATACCACGTGCGAGCGACTACAAAACGTCAGCGCCTGTTGTCCGAACGCACGTGCTCTGAGGAGGCTTCAGGAGAAAGGCGCAGTGGCGCCACCACGCACGCACAAACATTTCCGTGTGTTTCGCCACGCCGCCGCGCTGGCTTTCGCTCTCCTCGTCCCACTATCCCTATCTAGGTCACTCTAGTTAGGGTGGCTAGAATTCAAGCCA